>VYZW01001522.1:61970-228060 GCA_013401315.1 Balaeniceps rex | reverse complement strand
GTTAATGAAAACTGTGACTTCATAATTAGTTCAAGCTGCTGGAAGGCAGGCTGCCACCCAAAAAGGCAATACCCCCTCCCTGCCACCAACCCCTGTGTGCCCATCGCTTTCCTCCTGTGAGCACAAACAGCAGTCCCCACACAGATCAGCTCATACTGATTATGATCTACACATTAAGTTATTCAGTATGGAGTTATATGAAAATATGGCTGTCTGTGAAAATTTATCTTTGGAAGTGTCCGCTCCTGAAGTTCTTCAGGATGAGCTGCTGCGCTTTCCATCCACATTCCTTCTAACCTAGGCTAACATGCAGTTGTAAACAAATCATTGGATAAAAATCAAAAAAGCAAACCAGTTTAGGAGAGAGCAAAGTCGTAAGTCACTCCCACATCCATGCAAACTCTGCTAAAATTACTACTTAATGTTGGCGATCAAAGGCTTTTTTAAGTGGGTCTGTAAATCCCACCTTTCCAGGATGAACTTCTGGCTCAAGCAATCTCAAATACGGCCCTATTCCACACCCTCAAAAAAGTACACAGATCTTCAAAATAATCTGTGCAGCCATGTGTATTGCAAAGCACTTCAGAAAACCAGCAGTTTAACTGTAAGGCAGTCCCAGACCTAACAACGGAGGTGCAATCCCCCTGCTCTAACGCAGCAAGGACACGCACTAGGCAAGGAAGCCTTCCACAAAGAAACTCTCCACTGACCTGGGAAATTCAGAGTCTGCCTCGGCAGCCCTGGCAGTTAAAGTCCATATGGTGTGACTTGTTTGTGGAGAGTCTGCTAGTATTCAAGGAACGAACCCAGAGGCACGGTAGAGGGCACTTGAGTCTAACTTTTTTTTGACGATATCTAATTTTTCTATAAAAGTTTTTTTTTTTTTCTTTTTAATTTGCCAGAGGAGCTTATGCTGAGTTTGGGGCCTTTTCTGGACTTTTTGCCCGGAATGACTTGCATCACAGCCATGTAAAATCAGATATTTCACAGATAGAGCACAGGAGTCTTCAGAGAGAGAGATCCAGTACTTAAAAAATATCTTGGAAGTGACGCTTCAGAAGCTAGCTGAGAGATCACTCTCTCCTTGTTACAGTTATTCTTGAAAAAGGAGAAATTAATGTTTGAATATGAAGAGCCAGGTTCCCCAAAACTTAAGATTGGAAGACTTATAAATAACTATAATTATGTTAATACTTTAACTGTCACATCTGTCCTTCCCGTCAGAGGCCCCACAGAGATGATTAAGCAGAATCCTGCCCCAGCAGTGATCTTCAGTTAAAGGAAAATGGTAACATCTAAAACATGGCTGCTAACTTCGGACATAGTGCTTTAAAGGAGCTGCACAACCGTTGTGAACAATTACGTATTTTGGCCAGGAATCATGAAAGTACCATTAAAAGGGTTCACTTGCAATTACAATTACTTTGTTGGCAGGTATTAATGAATGTGTTTAATATTTTAGCAGAGATATTAGATTTCTAATTAGATTACATGTCTAACACCAAGTATTAGATTTAATGAATCAATCACTTTAATGGCTGACTCATTAAGATAGAGAGACAACCATCTCCTAAAATCATTTTAAAATCTATTTTTCTCAGGCAAGGATCTCTCAAAACCAAAAGCAGTATTGGATAACTGGATTAGGATGTAATACAATGCAGATGTGCTCCAAATGCTTACAGAATGGTCAGCAAGAGCTCACACAGACGACAGTAGGCCAAGTTTAGGGATTTACAGTAGAAATTTACCTGGATCACTCAATTTCTTAGCATAACTACCACTACTATGTAATTCTGGCTGCTTTTCTGCATGCTCAGTATCAACTATTTCTGAAACAGGCTTAAAATCAAACACTGCTGTCAAAAATATCTTCCCTTAAATTAGTGTACTTGACCTATCAATTTGATATGGTTGTGCTTTCCTGAAAAGCAAAAGGTTTATAGGGCATGTCTCAACATGGACTTTCCCCTTCCCCTTGTTTACGTAACTTAGATGCCTCGCTTTTAGGAGAGAGAGAGCTCGAGCATAGCTGGTGTCTTATCAGCACCAAAACAAACCTCTCACATCACTTTTGTCCTTCCCCCCATATTTTTCAATGCTGTGAAGCTCCAGCAAGCACCTTGAAAGCCACTCAGCCGTGGAAAAAAAGAGTGAGAAAACTAAGGGCTGCTCGATGGGTAACAGCACCTCATGGCTCAAAGCCCCCTTGGTGCCCTTGGCATTTTTGCCTGAAGACGGTGAAAGACGCTGAACATCTCAAGTTTCTTTTTCCAGACCCTGTTCAGGGCGTTGCAGGAGTTGCAAGTAGCCTCTGCACATTGGGGTCAACCTGCGTGTGATGGCAGCGTGAGGAGATGAGGTAACTTCAAACATGCCTTGTGCCTTATGAAGCCACTCCACACAAAACCCTGGTGCAGGCAATGCCTAAGGGCAAGCTGTGCCCTCCTCTCCTCCTGGCTCTCCTAGCACCAATATGCACCCAGAATAGAGGGGGCCATACTCTGTGTAGGTACTTCTGCACTGATAAAGCTGTCCTAGCAGAGGCGGGACTGCATCTCCATCAAAGGAGGTTTGCTGACTTGCTTTTTATGGGTGAACCTAGGGCAACAGGCCTGCTCTTTCACAGAAATAACCAACACCTTCATGTTTTTTGCCAGCTCCTCCTCCCCTTTTTCTGCCCTTGCCGTGTCCCTGTCCCAGCCGTGTTATATTTTCCATATATGCAGGGTGACATTGCTTAAGCATTGGCATCCAGTGCCTTTTAGGATGCTCCGGGGTACCCAAGGCATCGCATGGCTTTGCAGATATAACAGAGGATTTACAGAAGCTCAGTGCCTTTCTGGAAGAGCAAACAGAATTGAGACTGATACCCTGAGGGCCATAAAATGGCACCAGACACTTATGTTTAGGCATCTGCATGCCACCCCTATTTCCATTGACAGTAATGGTTGCTTAGGCACTTCGTAACATATAGATACCTATTTATAGACACCTAAATGCAGTTGTCTTCATCTGAAGCTGAATCCTGCTCTTCAATCTCTGCAGAGCAGACCTGACCAACAGCTGCAAAGCCATTGCTACTTAAATGCAGGATTTCTTTTCCTTAACAGCATACAGACTATTACTGTTGTTACACATGGGAGTTCTTATCAGGATCCAATTGCACTAGACACTCAAACAGAAATAAGCAAATCTGACCTCAACTTTTCAAAATGCCAGGAAAAAAAGGTTCAGAATTAAAAGTGTTCATGACAAAATAAGCTCAATGGTTTACATAAACTAATTTACATGAGTACACCCACGTTTTAGATGACAGAATGACTAGCCATTACAGGTGATGTAGGCTGCCCAGTGAAGACAATTAAAGCACATTGGAATTTGTACAGAAAGAGTACTTAGGTGTTTTATAAACAGATTCCATATGGCACTGCCAAGATTCAAGGGGCTCTTACTGCTAAATTGAAACTGAACAAAATAATAGCAAACTCAAACCAGGGTATGTTTTGATGTTTCATTCAGAGAAACAAATTCAAAGAATGCTTCTCCTTCTATTTCATGAATCAGTGCAGCTATCGAATTGTTTTAGTTTGTAACACTACCTCCATGAAAAAAAAAGAAGAAAAATAAAAATAAAAAACACCCCTTCTTCCATAAAAAAGGAAAAATTACCTCTAACTGGGCTGTCAGTGTAGCACTCTATATTTCCCCAGGATTTGGTCTTACACATGGAATAAAATGGTAATGCTCTTTTTTAAACTCCAGCAGTTACTAAAATAACAAAGGTGGGATTATAAGCAAAGACAGCTTTCAGCTTGATCCTGACCTTAAAATATAAAATACCTCAGCTTGTCAAAATAAGATTGCACCCTTGAAAGATATGAGACTTGCATAAATGGACAAACACCTTGGGAGAAGACTTTTAATGCTAGGATTAATTTATTAACTACCAGCACTACTCTATTAACTGCAGAGATATATTGATCCTGAAGTACTGTTTTCAAAATGAAACATGCCCACCCTGACCCCATTCAAAATGTCTCACCAAATCGCATCAGTCAAACCAACATGTCCATTGAAGAGCTGTTCACAATCCTTCAAATAAAGGTCCAGGCAGTTAAATTCCACATCATGTTCCCTGGCAGGTAAAGCTCATATCCCCCACATTGATGGACCAGTGCCACCAGACAGCTCAGTTCCTAGCCGCAACCCATTTCTTACTGCATCTGAGACCTCTAGTGAGTCCAAGACCCAAAACTAACCTGGCATGTCTTATCAACAATGCATAGGAAAAAAAATAAAGGAGCTAATAGAGTTACAATACGGTGAGGTATAATGAAAAAATATATAATGCAGATGGGATTTAATGGGAAAAAGTATATACGCATCATTAGGCAAAGATGAGGGCTCTAGGAAACTGAAGGAACATTGAGAGAAGTTTTTCATCCTGGAATAATGAAAGGTCAGCTTGGTAAACTGCTTGCTAAAGGGTAGAGCCTTTCTCGTGAAACTGTAAGTACTAAAGAAGATAAACTCTCTTCCCTTGAACAGTGGATTTGAAAATTCACCATTAGGGATTTTAAAGCAACAGATGGCACATCTGTCCCTGAATTTCTTTGGTATTTTCCTGTCCTGCAAGAACATCATGACAGTTTTGCAGCTATGTACTGTACATTTTGAAATACAATTCAGAAGAACTTTGCAATTACAAGATTTTCTCCACTTCTCATGCAGAACTTCGTATTTTGAGTGTGAGGATAATTTCACAGTAACTCACGTTTCTTCAAATTAAGGTTCCTCAGGGTGACACAATAAAATGATCCCTCTAACCCAACTAGCCAGCTATTTTGAAATTAAGAGAACAAAGTTCACCTGGGGATAAATTAATGGTTAACGGCCATGCGGATGCACCTATATAATCAAACTTCTCTCCTCTGTTTTCCCACATCACTTTGCATCCGAACTGCGTGCGCTATGCCGTTCCAAACACAAATTGCCTGGATGTTACCTCCTTGTTGAAAGGCTGGCAGGCAGCCACGGGGCCCCATGTGTGACTACATACTCCTGGAACCGCACACCCTGCACTCCAGCAATATTACAGCAGTCGTGTCTCATGCATTTGTACGGAGCCATGCAGAGGTCACGGGCTTTGCAATCTGGGAAGAGGAGACCGCTTATTCCTGCCTCAACAACAGCCGTGATGAAGTGAAGATACACAGATGTATATCAAAGCAATGCTGAGAGGGGTCATTCTGGGAACACTGCTCAAAGTTGCAGCAAATGAAGGGGCTCTGGCACAATTATTTAAAAACAAACCTCTGCAAAGAAGCAGAATCCTGACAATGCTCCAAGTACCTTTCCCAAGTACCTCCAAGCGCCAGATGGACTTTTTCCAGCAAAGCCACCGATTATGTATAACGCAGACAAAAGGCACAGAGGAGTCCGTGGTCCTTAACCAGGGCTCTAGTGAGAGCAAGCTTCCTTTCCCCGTACCGGAGTCCAAACCAGAACCTGGAGAACAGAAAGCTCTTTCACCCCTGCACGCACGCACGCACGCAGAGTGGAAGCGTCTCGCCAGTCCTAAGCAAGTCACTGTGGGACTGCAGCGGTTTCAAATAAAAATAGTGTGATGGAGGTATGTTTATGGAAACATCAAATACAGAAAAGAAAGGCAATGTAAAACATATTTTGCTTTTTATAAGGCGTATTTAGCATTTTATAAGGTATACTTTCCCAAGTGAGGAATGCAAAATTGCAAAGACATTGAAAGCACTCAGCCAGGCTTGGTGTTATTAAACCTTGGTTCAGTACAGTCACTCCAAAGCACTGCTTGCTGCACAGTGCATTCTGTGTGTGCCTGCAAGTAACAGAAAAAGATCTTAAGACAGGAATGACGCTCTCTTTCAGCATGAAAATTCCAGGCTTTATCAGTATTGCAGATGTAAATAATTTTTCCATTCCCATCTGCAGCAACCCTGGTAGACTGTGCTCGTGAGTAGCATCATTGAAATCATTTGCTGCTTTGTCTCCTGCCTTTCTGAATAAGCCCACTACTGCTTCTTGGTGGCTTACATCAGGCTAACATCTTCCACACAGGTGGGTGTGCAAAAGTACAAAGGTGCACGCACCTGTTTCCTGGAATCTCCTGTCTGCCAGCCTGTACCTAAACCCCAGGCTAACTATTCCAGAGCTTTACCCCAATTACTCTTAAAAAAGTTCACAACTTTTCACCTGGAATCTTCCTTAGCTGCAGCTGAAGCCACACTACCTCTTATGTGATGCTTTCTCCATGGCTGGAGAACTGCAACAGCCTTTTATGAAGTATTAGAAGACTACTATTATGTCTCTCCTTCAGTCTTCTCTAGGCTCAGACTATTTGCAAATTTGCAGGAGTCGACTCTACTGCAACGCTCTGGAATTTTCTCTTTCTCACACAGAAGCGAGGCTGTCTCTAAGAGGCATTTTAAAGAAAATTGCACTGCACGTACTAGGAGAAGGCAACACCAGATGCTTGTCCAGAACTCTAAACGCTTCTTCTGGGAGAACGTCGGTTGTGTTCTTCTGCAGAGGCACACACAAGAAAGCAGACAGCATAATTATTTCAAAACAGTCACTATTCAGCAATGCAAACAATGCATAAATCTCCAAATTCAAGATTAAAGCTCAAAGATCCTGCTCTGCAGCAACTAAAAATGCAAAATGGCATTAGGAAAATCATAAATACTTCCCAGAATGTAAAGTTATGTTCATAATTTTTGCATCTGCAACTGAAATGTAGTATCTTAAGTCAACTCAGTAGAAGAACTTTGCTCAAAATTATTTCATCACAGAATCATATAATTTATTTACTTCTCCCTTGAGAATCCGAATACAGTAGAGGCCACTATTTTCCAATTTTTAAAAGCACTTTATTTAGTCTAATCTATTACATACCTTTCTAAAGTGTCTATCACTTCAGTTTCTTGGCATGCTTTAGATAATATTCACAAGTTAAAGAGTAACATATTGTGCTCCCCATCCCACATCCCAAAATCTTAGCTTTTGTGGATTCCTAAATGTGAGCTACCATCTTGGGTAACTTTTGGGGGCAATTCCAGAAGTACAAAGTCTGACTGTACAAAGTGCTATGTGACGCCCGAGAAACGTTAAGCATTTTTGCTTTCTATTGAATTAAACATGAGTTTACTTTGAAGGATAGGACACAAAACTGGAAGAAAGCCTGAATAAGATTCTACTTTGCATTAAAGGTTTATCAAAGTGAAACTCATCTCTAGCGGGATATACACCAATAGTGAGCACTAATGCCCAAAGCCTTATTGCTGAATGCAGCTCTGTGTTCATAGCTGCGGACAGCCCTGGCTTGCTGGAGTTCTTTCTGCATAGCAGCTAGAAGTGAATCAAAGGTGAAAACCAGTAAAAGGACTGATTTTTCAGTCACTGGAACCTCCTCTCCACACCTTTCAGACCTAAAATAGACACAGGAAACGGTGTTTAAGATAAAACACAAACACAACGCTTCCTCGAGCCATCCTGAATCACACGCAGGGCAGGCCTGGGTGGGTAAATGTCAGTACACTGAAGAGATCTTCGCGGGAAACCCAATCCTTCTCTACTCATACAAATCCCGCATGTAAAAGCTGAAGCACGCGGGTGCCTCTTCCCTCCCAAGGTCACTCCCCGCTCAGGCACACTACGCCAAGTCCCACAGCCACCGGCCACCCGCGGCCTGGGTGACAGCCGTTAGGCCGCAGCGGTTGGCACTGCCACCCGCGGCCGCCACCGCCGCTCTCCTCAGCCCTGCCTCCCTCCCGCTGCAGGCTCTGCCCACCCTGCAGCGACAGCAGAAGAGGCCGGGCGGGTACGGCCCGGCGCGGCGCAGAGCCCGACCCCGACCCCGAAGCCCCGAACACACGCAGCCGCCGCCGCCGCTGCCGGCGGGGCACGGCCGCCCCTGCAGCGCCCCCTGGGAAGACGGGCAGCCGCGATCGACGAGCTCGGCCGCTCGACGGAGGGCCCTGCTCGGCGGTGCGGGGTGCGACTGTCTCTGCCGGAAGCGGGGCGGTTGTCGGCGTTGCTGTGGGAGGCGGCGGCGGCCATGGCGGTGGCGGAGCAAGTCTACCCGCGGAGCTCCATCGAAGATGACTTCAACTATGGCACCAACGTGGCCTCGGCCAGCGTCCACATCCGCATGGGTAGGGACTGGAGCGGGGGATGAGCAAGGCCGCCCCCCTGACGAGTTCCCCCCCCTTAGGCCCCCCCCCCAAGCCCTTGGGGAGCGGACCCTGCCGCCTTCCCTTGCGGAGCTGTGAAAGGGGGTGTCGTACCCCAGCGCGCCCAACAAGTTCCTCTCTGTTAACCCCATCGCCTGTGGCGTGCAGCGGAATTCAGGTTCTGCGCAATATCTTAACCTTCTGGGTAAAGGCCATGAGTGGGGAGCCAGGGCGTTGCTTAGTGCGGGTTAGGCCTCGAGAGTGAGAGAAAGATCAGCGGCCAGCGAAAGACTGGATTTTCTCATTTCAGTCTATAGGGGGCAGGTCTTTTTATCAGAGGGATGAAACCCATATAAATTCAGACTTGATTTTCCCCAGAGTGATGCATTTTGAAGCCCAAACAAGATACATAAGATGTATAAAAGCTAAAATTGGTGCCTGAAATTACATTAGTTTAACCAGGAGACTGAGGGGTTTGAATTTCTTCTGTGAGGAGTTAAAATATTGTCTCTTCTATAGTGTTTGCGTGCTATAGGGTCACTGGTGGCCATGAAATATTGCTTTGCTGTTAATACGCAGGTCTCAAATGCATTGAATACTCTTGTAGGAGGTGTCTAATCATTAATCCTTGCTGAAATAGTTACAGTGTTATTGGATACATCTTGAAATAAAAGCAGCTGTGTGCTGTGAATTTTTTATTAGATATTTCTAATAAACAGGAGACCTCTTCCTATAAAAATACAGTTTTATCTTGTTTGGAAAATAAAGGACGTCGTAGGAAATATGAAAGCGGTATTGCCATTAGCAAAATTGCTGATGCATTTAATAATGTGGGGAGAAAGCTATGCTACCTAGCAGGCTACTCCTAGGTTTGTTCAGTTTATTGCAACAAAGTAGGCCCCAGTCCTTCATGGTTTACAAGCATATTTAACTTTACGTGCTGCAAGCAGGTAATTCAGCTTCTCATAGTATGTGCTCTTAAACTTGTTTATGCTGTGCTATTAAAAATCAAATTGATTTTCACTGTAAGCTTATTCTTCCTTTCAGAGCATTTTGCCTAATAGACTTGGTCTGCTTCCATTCAGAACAGAGAATATCTGTATGCTATGTCTGTATGTCCTGAACCACTTTCCACTTTTCTAGCAGTTTGTATCTGTAGATATCCGTTCAGTACAGTGTAAGTTGCAAATGATGATAAACGATATCTAACATGGCGGAAGGTCAGTCAAACAGACATTACTGTGAAAGTTTTTCCTTTTTATACTTTTGTGGCTCTTTCTGTCTCCCACAGAACTTCGAAGTTAACATTTCTTCATTTAGGTCCATTAGATACTAGTAACGTGATAGAGAAGGTACACTGTTAGTAATTTCTCAGTGAGATTAGGTGTATGTAGTTTTTAAAATAGTCTGAAGTAAATTCCTTGCAAATGTTTTTTTGTCTTTCTTTTGTCATCGTTGTTATTGTTTAAATAATGATGTCCAGGAATAAATGTGATTTTGCTGCAATACTGTGTCAGTTTTTTAAGGAAAAATGGCTTCTTACCACTTTGCTCTGTGCTTTTTCACTGAATAAAGAGTTTCTAATGGTTCTTTATCAAATAGAAAACTTGTATCGGATTTACTGTTGAACTTTGTAAGTGTGACTCAAAAGTGATTTCATTTTTATTTTTCTTATTCTAGCTTTTCTACGGAAAGTCTACAGCATTCTTTCCATTCAAGTTCTTTTGACTACAGTCACATCTGCCATATTTCTGTACTCTACTGGAGTGCAGGCATTTGTTCACGAAAGGTAAATACTAAAATGAAATGGGGCTGTTTATCATGTGTTAAGTATAGTTTATGTAGTTGTTGCTCTGGAACACTTCAGTATTCCTAATCATTTTTATAGCATGTGTTTTGATTCTGTAATGGAAATTTTGTAACCTGATTAGGAAATAACTTTTCTGACATTTTTCTCCGTGGTTTATTATTAAAAATTATTTTTATTACTATCATTATACTTTATTTTAATCAATACTTTATTAATAGTGCTTATTTTAATATAGACGCTATGAAAACCTATACATCAGTTGCAGAACATCTCAATTATTGACATTTCTTGTTTTATGGCCTGAGTATCTGCTTTTAGAATCTGTTTGCAATGCTGTTGTTTATAGGTACCTGTTCCAAAAAGCTGAATCATGTCTTACTCCTCTCCCTCCTCCCCTTCCACCCTCCTCCCCTCCCCCATCTTCTTTTGTTTTTTTCCCTGAAAACTAGTCTGCTAAAATTCCTGTTGGCTTCTTTTTGCCTCTCAGATTTTCATGAGAAAAAAACAAGTCTCAAAAACCAAACTGTGGTGAATGGGCAGGGGAAAAGAACAACTGGGGAAAGGAGGAGAGCACTGAGTACAGTTTCTGGTTTCCCCCAAGTGCACTAAGAGACTTTGCTTTTACTTTCACTTCAAAGCCCAGATAAAAAAGGAGCATCAAACACTATATGAAAGTTTCTGTATAAGCTGTAGTGTATACAACAGAGGTTGTAAAACTACAGTTTGCTATTTAAATCTGATAAGTTAAAATCACCCTGCTCATTTAGAACTGTTGCGATTTTATGTTTGATTTTGGTCCAATTTTTGCTTGGGAGGGCTGCTTGAATGATTTAATTATAGCGATACTTACTGGTCAGTACAGATTTTCTTTGGTGCAGTTAGTGCCCGTGTTTGTTGCATTCAGGTGCTTATAAAAAACAGTTCCCTGTATGTTGAGTTCTTAATAGGCAAAATATTACATATACTTTAATACTGTTAGTTTAGTACACATGGGTTTTCCTCTTCATATTGGTTCATCTCCAGGTGATGGATTCCTGGGCAGTCTTCAGCTTCAGTATGAAAAAATTGTCTTTTACTTGTGACTGTACTATTTTTCACTGATTATCTGTGATGGTATGTTTTAGAGCAGTTTTATTGTAAAACTTGCTTTACATTTACTTTGGATATACAGAGCAGTATCTTTATCTAGGTGATCACTTAAAAACTTGGTTTTATATAAACTGTTTTTTTAGTCTTCCAGATATTTTATTTTAATTTTGATGACTTTTTTATATGAAACTTCACAGGCCTGCCTTGCTTTTGATATCTGGATTTGGATCTTTGGCTATAATCGTGGCACTGACCCTCTACAGACACCAGCATCCTGTTAATTTATACCTGCTTTTTGGATTTGTAAGTATTTATGTAAATACAATTTTAATAGTCCTTAGAATATCTTTCATTGTGATTAACTCCTTGAAGCAAACTAGTGGTGGCTTTACACATACGAAGTTCTGAGTTATTTTTTGGAGGTTCTATCCACAGGTTGTTCCTAGATAGCCTCTACTTCAGGTTTCTTCCAGCATCTTTTTAGGAAGAGAGTTAGAACTTGGAATCAGGTTGAGCAAGCTTTTTTTTGTGTATGTGTCTATAAATATATCTGTCTGCTCTCATTGTTCTGTTGATGTCAGTGATTTTTCTATGAAACTGCTCAGTAGGAAAGAAGGAGGCATTTCTGTTACCTTATTTGTTTAATGGACAACCTCTAGCAGAGACTCAAATGCAACCAGTCATATGTGTTTATTTCATTAATTGTTTTCTTTTTGATGCTGAATTCTGAGCATGTTTCCAACACAGGCAGGTCAATCAGAGCTGTCCTCAAATTTCAGTCTCCTGCCTGATGTTGCACATTTGTAGATATGGGCTAACTGTTGCTCTTGGATATTTTGGATTATGTAGCAAATCAGTCTTCTGAAAAGAAGTCACAGTAGCACCATTGACATTTGATGGCGTTAGGAGTTGCCTAAATTGTATTTGTGATACAACGGGAAGACAGCTTTGCTGTGTAAGTAAATAGACCATTTAAATTGTAACGCAGTTATATGCTTCCTGACTTTGGAACTCCTGCAGGAGAGTAAAACATTTACAAGCTTTCAACAAGTTCAGCTGTAACAAGAAGTGATGTAACAGTTTGGCCAAATGTGGTGTGGGAGTGTGTGGTATGACAGTTTAAGTATTACATTGTGTAGGAATAGAATGATTCAAATCCATGTGTGATAAATTTGGTTAAACAAAATATGGGTTAAATGTTCTGTTATTTCTGACCTCTTGGTTCATGCCATAGCTACTTTTCTCATCTTTTACTGTAACGAAACTTAATTCAAAATTACCTTTTAGAAAAACTCAGGGCCCATGCTAGCCTTCAGCCCAGGCATCAATAATATGTTTGATTTTAAGTTAGCTGTTTCAAAAGAAGGACAAGTGGGAAAAGGAAATTGATGCAGACGCTTAGCTATCTAATGAGATATTAAGAGTGTTGGATGAAAGTATTTCAAATGTTGAAAAGTATGCAAAAAGCTGAAAAGAGTTAATTTCTAATAGCAGCTCTGAGAAATTTTATAGCCCCTTGAATAGTTTATAAGAAGTGTGATAAGAATGCTGTATGCTTTGAGTAGAAAATTGCATTTTTCTACAGGGGCTGTCTCTCATTCATCTTCAGTTTATATTGTATTATTTTTATGTAACACAACAACTTCCAGCACAGTAAGGCAGTATGAGTGCCATTTTCTTGTTGAAAATTAAACATGTTTTCATATACGAAGATTTAACAAGAGAGCTAATGTAATGCATGCTGGGATTATGTAGCAGAATGGGGCTCATTGTATGTGAACTCTCTGTGTAAGTGTTTTGTGGGTTTTTTTGTCCTTGTAATTTATTTTTTTACTTTTTGTAGACCCTACTGGAAGCACTGACGGTTGCCATTACAGGTAAATGGTAGCCATCCTAGTGTCTGATTCCTTAAAGAAACTGGAAAAGGAATCCAGTATGTTGTACTAATTGCCATCTGAGATTCCTAGATGTGACTAAAGTGATAATAAATCCCGTTTGAAAATTTTAGTGACAGCGATATGAGTTTAGCAAAAACCAGGGAATCAAGGGAGAAAACTGGATTCTGGTCCAGAACTGAAACTGTATAAACCTGGAGTGAGAAATGAGTTGTGCCATCCGTTCTTTCAGTACAGCTAGCAATGCTCTTTCCTATAAGGCAGCTCTCAGCAGAGCTGATCTGCAAGTGAAATAACCTTATTTTCCCCCTCTGTTTCCTCCAAGGGCATTACTTTGAGTTTGGAGAGCTCTGTACTTGGTTGTCAGGGTTGAGATGGGGCAGTGTGTGGAGAAGTCATAGCATCCCCTTGCACTATAGCTTCCAGCATAAGATGAAACCTCTTCATTGTGGCTTATGATCTCCTGCAAAAAAAAGTTGTTTGGGGAAAGGAAAGCTTAAGGAGGAAGGAGGGAAGAAAAAAGGTTCCACTCATTTCTCTTATCTTTCCCCTCCTATCCCCTAATCAAAACTTTTATGAGCCTTTACTGACTGTGTTGTGATTTTTTTTTTTCCTTGTTTCAGTATCACGAAAAATTCAGATAGCTTTTTCCTTAAGATCTCACATATCTAGGTGTAAAATACTTTTTAATTTTCTTTTTTTAATTTATTTTTTATTGTGAGTAGGGAAGATCTGTTATCTCCATTTAAGAAGCTACAGCCATACTATAATTTTCAAACTTAGCTAATGCAAGGGTCTGTGAGTCCTATAGTCATGATTTTGAAGTGCAAAGATGAGTTCATGCATAATTTACTTTTTTTTGTTCGCAGTTAAGATTTTTTTTTTTTCCTGTCTGTGAAAGTTTAAATTTCTTTTTCCTCAAAAGGTAACTTAGCAAATCCATACTGTAGTCTTTCTTTAAATGATAATTTATTTTTTCTGTTTATAGTGAGTTTCTATGACGTGTCCATCGTCTTGCAAGCCTTTATTCTTACTACTGCTGTATTTCTTGGACTGACTGCATACACCTTGCAGTCAAAGAGAGACTTCAGCAAATTTGGAGCAGGGTATGTTGTCATATTGATGATTTTGTTGTTAAGCTAGTTTTTCCTGTTTTTAAAGCCAGATTTGCAGGTATAATAATGAATACAGGTCAATGGAACCTGCTTCAAGGGAATGGTGAGGGTGTTATCTATCTTAAATTATTAATTTTATGCAGTTCTGCTTTCTTGGTAAGAAATTCTTTCCTGTGATTCTGATTCTTAAAACCATAGTACTACACTAGAAAACTAGTTTACGTGGATTTTTCATGGAGACAGAAGGGAGCTGCTTCAAATATTTTTAAAAAAGTAAATTTAGGACATAACTTTTGACAGCTTTATAAAACCGAGTTTTACTGCTGATACCAATGAACAGTTGGCATATAAGAATTATGGACATGCACTTACCAAATATATTGCAAGGAGGTTTTATAGGAAGGGAAGAGATTTTAAGTAAAATTTAAAAGAAATTATTGCTCACAGTTTTGTTTTTTCCCCCCAGCCTCTTTGCTTGTTTGTGGATTTTAATCTTCTCGGGTTTCCTGAGGGTAAGATACCTTGTGTTCAAGGTTAAAAAATATTCTCTAATATAAATCTAACTAACTTCTGGTACAACAAAAGGGTTTTGGACAGTCCAATATAGCTTAATGAAAGAAAATTGCTAACCAGATCCATGACTATTGTAGGTCATGCTGGTGATCTTTTAACCATTCATTTCCAATTCAGATTTTTGTTGGATGCTGTTCTTGCTAATGTAAAAGTGGTATTTGTGTTGATTGACAAAATTTGCCAGTGGAGATCCACTACTTGATTGAGAGAATGGGAAGGAGATTTGGGTTTTAATTGTATTTCATTTTACTAATTTTTCTGCTGTTACTAATATTCTGGAGATCAGAGCTTCCTTAAGTGGAGGCACTTTTACTCAGTTAAAGAGATTGTGTGACTGGGGACTATATGAAAGAAGAACATTGAAATGTCATTGTGTGTACGTAACAGTAAAAAGACAGTGTGTATCCTTGTTTTAAGTGTGGCATATCATCATGCAGGGATTTTAATATTAAAAAGAAAATTAAATTTGCAATTTTTTTTTTCATGTTTCATTTGCCTCCAGCTGTTTTTCTACAGTGAGACAATAGAGTTGGTGTTTGCTGCTGCCGGAGCTCTTCTGTTCTGTGGATTTATTATTTATGACACTCATTTGCTGATGCACAAATTATCCCCTGAAGAGTACATACTGGCTGCAATCAATCTCTACTTGGACATCATCAATCTGTTCTTACACCTGCTGCGTTTACTGGAAGCATTTAATAAAAAATAGTCAAAAGCGGTGTGGTTTGACTATAGTGTATATAAAGTTAAGTACCTAAACAGTGTTTGGATGATCTACAAACTGTAGTTCTGTCTTCTAGAGACTGAATCTTTATTGCTTTTTCATTCCATGAATATTGATCCCTCCTGAGGAAAAAGGTGGCTTTTTATGTAGCTGAAGTTCTTCTCTAGAATATATATTTTATGTAGTTAACATGCTATCATCATTTCAGTCACTTTTTTAATCACTTAGTTTGCACCTGACATAATTCACGATTAAAATGTTTGCCAACTTCTGATTACTCCAGCGTAAGCTGCTCTCTGCTGTTCTGTAGCTGCTGGAAATGTTTCCTTTGGGATTGTTAAGTGTGTGTACCGCATAAGGGTATCCTGAGTTTATCATTGTGCAATGTTTTACTAAGCTAAAATTTTTTCTAGTTTTTGTTTGGTAAAATGGAATGCTGTCTCTAACAGAGATGTTCTGTTCTTGTTAAGGGCTGTCAGATTATTATGTAAGCTGGGAGGGTATTAAAACAATTAAAGGGAACGTTCTTCATTTAAGTATTTATTGTCTGTCTTTCTGTGTTGGGAAAAATTTAGAGGTGGATTCTGGCATTTTAGCAACTTGTATATATTAAGGTTAATTGTCTCTCAATAAAAATTGGAAAACCTTTAGTCTATTCTTGCAGCTGGGGCTGGAGAACTTCAGGGCGTCAAGAGCGAGCACCGCAAACCCTCGCTGGGCAGGCAGGCTAGGTGCCACGACGGGAGCTGCTTTCCAGGCTGTTGAAATCCTGGAATAGCAGGCAGGGTAAGAACAATTTTGAAAGGCTTTCTTACTTCATATTCAGTGTTGAAGTCGAGGTATCATTAACCACTCACCTGTCCTGTCAGCGAGAGGTTAGCAAAAAGGCGATGTGGTACTTGGGAAACGTCCCATGTCCTGTCACAGGTGGGGACAGCAGATGCTTTCCATCCTGGAACTTGACCAAAGCTGTTGAATTCGACTGCAAATTGTTTTGAGCAAGTGTGATGATTTCTGTCTTGGGGTTTCACTAAGAAACGTGTGGCAGTAGCATAAAAATAAAACTTCGCTTTTTTTCCTTGTGATGAAATACGTGTTTTGTTATTTTTTTTTCATCCGTCCCCACCGCTCTCCACCTGTAGCACACAGCTCGGTGCTCGTAGCCGGTCCGAGGTAGGAAGGCGGCGGGGCGACTCGGGGCTCGCCTTCCTCCCGCCGGCGGCGGCGGCGCGCTAGCTCGGAGAGTTACGGTAGAGCCGGCGGGGAGGCTGGGGCAGCTCGGCGCGGGCGGGGCCTGACGTGTGCGCCTGCGCCGCGTTGCGCGTGGGCGGACGGGGAGCGCAGCCGCGAGCAGGGGTGGGCGGCGGGCCTCGTGCGCGGCTTTGGGGGGGAGAAGGGGGAGGGTGGCCCCCCGGTCCGCGTGTCGCCGGGCCGTTGGGGGGGCGGCAGTCGAGGTAACGGCCCCCGCGCCGCCTTAACGGCTCCTCCAGCCTGCGCTCGCCTCGTCCTCACTGTTTCCCTCTTCCTTCCCCTCAGGACATGGCGAAGAGCCTGAGGAGCAAATGGAAGAGGAAGATGCGGGCGGAGAAGAGAAAGAAGAACGCGCCCAAGGAGCTGGAGAGGCTGAAGAAGATCCTGGGAGCCAACGCGGATGTCGTCATGGAGGAGGTCAAGGAGGTGGCGACCGTGCTGCCGCCCAAGAAAGTCCTCGAGCAAGGGGGTGAGTTGGGCTCTCGCTGGAGTTACGGGGAGGACCCCGCTGGCAAAGCGGCCGGGGGCCTGAGGGAGGCCGCGGTGCCCGGGCCGGCTCTTACGCGGCCCCTGGGTTGCCCAAGACCTGCCTTTTGAGTGCCCGGCTATCTTCTCCTCCCGCCCCCGCTCACGTTTCTACTGTGTTTTTCGCTATACTGGTTCTTCTGTTGCAACTAGCCAAATGTAGGGACGTCCTGCAGTAATTTTATTACAGTTCCTGTGACTTTCACTACTGTGATCAGACTTACAATTATTACAGGTTGAGAATAGTGAGTTGGAAAACCAAAATCCTTATCTTTTAAAGCCAAAAGATGCTATTAAATCATTGAATCTGGTCATTTCACAACATTGCCTCCTATATTGCATCCGGTCACTTGTGGAACAAGCTTATTAACATATGATTTAAAGTGTGTAGTATCTTATGGAGAGACATCTCTTTGTGAAGACACCAGGTGAGTGAGGATTCATCGCTTAGCAGTTGTTCCAATCACAGCATTATATTTGCTGTTAAACTGGAGATAGGGTATAATTTCCCTCCTAGTTTAAGGAGGACACTAAGCATATAAAAGTTGGACCTAAATCTAAAGTAATTTTGTAGGGATTTTATCAAGAACAGAGTGTTGGGTTTTTTTCCCCCTCTTTTTAAATGTACTGTCTCAAGGTACAGGTAGTAGGGACCCTGATTTTGTATGCTGATAAATGCTGCATCGCACACGGTGCGGGAGTGGGTGGTATTGGGTGTCTACAGATAATGCCATCTTCCTTTCTGTTCCTTGAACAGGATGTAATCTGTAAAGGAAGTAACCCAGGAAGTGGAAACAAAGGTTTTAAACAGCTACTACTGGATAGGAGTCAGAAAGACACCTTCTCTTTCCAAAACTGCAGTCCACACTAAATCATAGTCCTTTCTGCTTCTCCAGTTTATGCCACTGAAGCTGTTGTGATATTGCTGATGTGAGCTTTTTATGTGGCACGCAGAAGTCTCTTGAGACACCACAGTGGGGATGTAGAATAATCCTAGTAATCACTGTTAGTCACACAGCCAATTTTATCAGTGTTTCAGAAATTAGGAAAGACGTATTGAAAATGGAAATAGAATGCTGTATAAAAATACTTGCCCGATTATGGGTAGCTTGGAGTATAATTTGTAATTTTATCTATGGTTCTGATTTGTCCCATGAACTAGATGGAAAAGTTGTTCTTAAGGGATTGTTAGAATTGAATTTCCAAAATGTTTTCAAACATTGCCAGCCTTCTGACACTGACACTGGAGGAAATGTTGTAAATCTAGTTTCTGAAGAAAATGCCTGGCTATCTGTCATTCCTTCCAAGTCTGCTGGCAACTTTTCTACAAGTGGGCAATTCCACTTGGCCTTTGTAGAGAGTTAGCAGCCTCAGAAATACCCAAGAATAATATATTTCGCAAAAAACCTACAAGTTTTGTGAAAATAATTGTGTCTTCTTTGAGAGGACACTGCAGCACTGTTTGTGGACACAAGGGATTTCATATCACCAAATGTTATAAGGACTGAAGTAGAGGAGAGCTTCATCCAGAATATGCACTTTCCATAGATAGGTTAATAATTTTCCAGCCTAAGAAAATATATAGGTGTATATTAGGGACGTTTTCCTGTGTTACTTTAAGGTATTTTTCACAGCACACGTGAATTTTTTTTTTTTTTTTTTTTTTTTTTTTTTAGTTGTTAGTTAAAAAAATGGAAGGTCTGGCTAGGCTTTGGTCAAAAATGGTTTTGTAGCTGTTTTTAAAACTTTGTGGGCATGCACATATTTCTCAAGATAATAATATCCATTGAGTCTGCTTCAATAACCTACTTTTATGGCTTTTTTTCCTTGGTCCTTTTCTCTTTGTCTTTAACCCCTTTGATAGGTTTTCTTTATGTCCTTGGACCCCTTCTGTTCAGTAGGTTTCTTCCTTACTGTTTGCAATCTCAAAGATGCTGTAGGAAAGTATGATGAAAATGTTGTGCTGCGTGAACAACTGGTATTTTTTGTCCAGGAGTATTTCTTCATTTAGTTAATGTTGGAGCTGACAGGTATTGTGGATGTGCTTGTTTGCAGTCAAAATTCATGTGACAGATTAACCTCAATTGTATGATAGGACAGGAATTGGAGAGACGCTTTTGTATGTAGAGTTGGTTTTCTTGGGGTGTTGGGGTTTTTTTTGTGTTGTGGTGTTGGAGGTCATCTCTCCTTCTATGACGTTTGGAAAACAGCACTGTTAAGAAGGCCTCGTGTTGTGTTTCTCTGATGTCTCAGGAGGTTTCTGGAGCTGCGACTTTTTGCTGCCTGTCCCATGCTGGATCAGCCTTTGCTTGTGCCAGCAGGCGGTAGGCCCCTGTGCTGATTCTCTGCTGGCCTCAAATATTCATATCCCAACTTTAGGGCTCCCTGAGCACATCTCTGGGGTGCAGATCCCTGTAGACTATCAGCATGCTTCAACTATTGAAGCAGCATGTTGGCCTTTTCCTCGTGAACTTTGTCTCCCAACGTCAGACAGGCACAACATAAAAAAAGTCTTTTTTTCCTCTCTGTAAAAACTCGTGATAAAGCTTTTAGAGTTGCACATGGATGGTTTGGAAGCACGGCCAAAGTTAAGTAGTAAAGCACAGTTCAAATCTGTACTTAACAAGGTGTTACTCTGGTAGCCGCCTTGTCTCACCAAGACGTGACATTCATGTGGTGTTAGCTAGCTGGGGACGCCGTCCTTGGGAGTGTCACAGGCAGTCTTCCTGATCCTAGAGATTAATCCTCTATTTCTATCTCTAGATATATTAGACTTGACCTCGTGCTCACTTTTTGAGGCAAATGTAGCATCACTGTGTCATGCTTTGTACCATCGTATTTCAGCCTTTCTCTTTGTTCTTCTCTTTACCTGTCTTCATCTTCCACTCAAATTAATTTAACTTTTTAGAACAGATCTTAAACATTACATCATAGAAAGTATTTAATTGTGCATATGTTTCAGTAAGCCTATGGCTTCCTGTATGGTTGCAGCTTTTGATGGAGACCACACACAATGTTTCTAGACACAGTATTGGAACAGATGGCAGACTAAAGAATAAGGTGCTTTGCCCAGACATGGGCCTTTAGGGAAAATTCTGCATATTTACTATCAGCCGTTGAAGTTCCTGGGTTGCAGTTGTATTGGTTTGGAAAGCTATTTCAGGGTATAAAGCCTTCAGCTCTCTATGTACAAATACTGTTGTGTCTGGGTATATTTTTAGCGTTTTTAGGAATCTAGTAATAAAATAGCTCCTGTGAAGCTGATTCATGTATTTTACTCACTATAGATACCTTTCTTTTTCAGATGACTGCAAAATGGACGTAGATAACAAACGAAACAAAAAAACACTTCTAGACCAGCATGGACAGTACCCGATATGGATGAATTCCAGGCAGAGAAAGAAGCTTAAGGCACAGCGTGTTAAAGGGAAAAAAAAAACAAAATTGGCCAAAGGCCTAGCCTGGTAAAATTGGAGTTTTGTAAGATCATGAATATTTTACTCGCAAAATAAATATCCCAAATAAGTATATGATATTTTTGTGCTTGGCCACCGAGTATAATTTACTGTGTTCCGTGAACTTTTGAAGAGACTGTTAGGCCAGCAAATGATGAAAGCGATATCAACTTGGTGTCTGCTGAACTTAAAAAAAAAAAAAAAAAAAAAAATTACAAAAAGCAAGCCGAGTGCCTTTGAATAGACTAAGTGTCTGTGGTTATCTGTTTTCTTGAGGGGGGAGGATCTTCGTCTTTTATATTGTGAACACTGAAAATGCTAAAGGAAATCCTAAAAATAATGAAACTGTAAATGGTTTTTGTACTGTGGTCTTTGTCAATGTAACTTGTCTTTTAGTAAATTTAACCAAAGGATTCTGTAAACTCATCATATCCTTTAAATTCTTCTGTAAAATTACTTTTGTTGTGCCTATTTGTGTTGCCTTTTAATAGCTGGTAATTAGCGAAAAAGGGCTTCTAACATGTAACTTAAAAGAGATTATACACTGAAATCAACACCAAGGCTTCATGAAACTTCAGTTAAGTAGAAAGATAAAGTGTCCATCTGACTTTAATTCTCAGAGAGAAGGCTGTTGGAACAAAGAAGTATTTCACTGCTGTCTCTAACTGAATTATTGTAGGAACTAAATAACTGAAAGTAAAACTGATTCTTTTATTATTAATATGAGAGAATGCAAATGCACAGGTTGGAAATAAAGTGGGTTTATTTGAGACATTTTCCAAGTTTTAGTAAAGTAAATGAGAATTTACTTTTCCATATGTATTTTTAGTAGCCTTTTATTCCTTTTAAAATGGTACTCATCTATCATGCTTTACAATGTGGGCATAGGATAAAATATTGCTTGACTGTGTAACAGATGCCATTTATATGTGATTAGCTACAGTTGGTTGCATATTACTCGGCAATAACATGTGATGACAGATGCAAGAATTAGTTGCCCTGAAAGCTTGTGTTTTAAAAATGTCTCTCATTTCAAGGATGGAAATAATTACAGTACCAGTCCTGCCGTACATTGCCTGTTGAAGTACCATTCGTCGGTACGGAGCGTAACCTTTGTCCAGCTTCATCCAAGATGGGATCCACGTTCTGTGATTGCCCACAAATTGTGATACGTATCTGTTGGGATAACCTGGGCATAGGAAATAGGATTTATTCTTTTTAAAATAATTACAGTAACTTATACTGTGCTAAAATCCAGTAAGAAGAACTCAATCTGATAGAAAAATTTAGTTTTTCTGGAAAAATACAGTGGTTTTTTTATTATTAAGGGAAAAGTATTCTGTTGCTCAGGTAAAGAACTACAAAGGCGTTGGAGGAAATACCAATGCGCCTTCTGTTTTCACATACATTGACAGTTAATGAGACTTGGTAAGGTATATAAATATAGATCAAAGTTTGTCAAATTATATGCCATTAATAACTTTGTACTTTAAAAATACTTCCATTAAGTTGGTAATGCCCCTGCTAAAAAACAGATGCTGCTCTCAATTCATTTTTTTTGTTTTATTAGGTAAACGGATATAGATTTCAGTATCAAATATGTTAGCATCTAGATTAGTACTACTTTAAAATTGATTAATATGGAGGAAAGTGTTCTTTAAGCTTCATAATTATGTTTATCCAGAAATGGAATGGAATGAACAGTCAATTTGTATTTCTTTACTATTTTAATGACGTAGGCTGTATTTTGCTTAATGTGTGCTTTGGGGAGTTGTGGAGGGGAGTTGTGGAGGGGAGCTGCTTGGGTTTAAGTGCTAACAAAATTGGGTTTTTTTTCTGTAAAGTAAGCACAGTGCTATTTTTGACATGCTTGTTTGTAAATCAGATTACTTACAAGCAGCTGCTGGTGGGAAAGCAGACTGCTTTTCCTGAGGGGAGATAATCAAACTGGGAAATTACTCCCATTTCAGTGTGCGGCTTCAGAGTCGGTTTATTTTCATTCTTTAGGTGCGCAACCATGCTCTGTGTCTCATCTTAATCAAGGCTGCCGCTGCCATACTTGCCTTGTCCTCTCATCTCTCTGGAGTTGTTCCAGTTCTTCCCCTGCTCCTTCCTCTGTATGAGAAAATTATCTGCACGAGTGAATACTCTTTCTTATTTCTGCTTTTATGACCTAGCCCTGAGCTTTGTTGCACAAATTTATTAGTCTGCTGCTTTTGTGACCAGATTAGGGATTTGAATCTCAAATGAGAGACAGTAGATGCTGCACTGATCTGTTATTTAGCAGTTTTATCTACCAGCTGAAACAATACCGGCTGTGTGAGGTATTTCCGTCGTGGTGTCCAGGATAAAGCCAAACAGGTTCACTTAAACTACAGATATTTTAAGACATCCTGTTTGATTTTTGAGCTGAAACAGAGGATAAGAAAAGAATAAAGGAATAAACTCCAGTCTTCACTGGAAGGCAGCTCTTAGTCTCATACCGATGTACTTCTGTGTACACCACCACAGCTTGCTTGGGTGAGGCAGACCTCTCTCTGGGTCAGGAGGGATTTTGGGAGCCTGGTTGGGTGGGATCTGTAATCCAGGCTGAAGGCTCGCTTGTAGACGGGCAGCAGGAACCTGGCTAAACGTGCGGCCCGGGTGTAACCTCAGAGGTTGAGTCACAGATGCAGCGGGGAAATTTTACCTTCTAGGATTTCAGCACGTACTATATATGGATATTGTAATTTTGTATTTGGAATTTGCTTTAGATCTGCTTCGAGCAGCTATTTTTGAATGTGAATACCACCTTTTTAGTAATCATTGAATATTCAATTTACATTGCTGAATCTGAACCACATTCTGTTTGATCAGTTGATGAAAAAAAAAATTACTCTTTCTTTACAATAGAAGGTGAATTTAAACATATTAGGTTTTGGCTGGAATACACATTTTAAAAGCCCGTAGAGGGATTTCCTAAGAAGGAAGCTATCTGCCTCTAAACATCATTCTAATTATATCGTAATTTGTTGATCTTTAGCTGAAAATGTTTTTAAAGTTGTGATTGAGGAAAAAAGTTTGCAATTGATGAAACAAACTGATGGAAGTCTAAAACTGTATAACTGAAACGGCATTGGCAGTTTTTTTGAGTGTGTAACTGCGCTACTATGAAACTGCTTTGTTGAAACTTCAAACCACTGTAACTCTGCCACCTACCTGCAAAGTGCTGTGGTGGCTGTATTTTGTGGACCTAAGAAAGGTAGGGGACTAGCATAGGCAGTTTTGAGCTACAGGCACAAATGCCAGAACTAAAAGTGTGTGTGTGTGTATACAGTACAAAACCTGCATTAGCAAATTGCTAAACGTCCTGCAGATTGTTGGCACTTCACTGAGAAGATGACCTTTTTGACACAGTATGCAGGACTTTGTTTTAAACTGAGTTATTTCAGATGCCTAAAATAACCAGCGGTGGTGGCAGTGCAGTTCCTGGGCTTTTCTGGTAGCTCACTCCTGCTCTGGGACACCTTTTCTGCATCGTGTAGTCAAGTGGTTGGGGACCTAATCTAGCTGAGATACACTGAAAATACTCGTTTTTTCCTCCGTTTGTTGGTTGCTTTTTCTTTTTTTTTTCCCAGCTGGATCAGTTTCCAGCCTTAGTCTACAAAAAGTGTTGTCAGTAGGAGGCAATACAAGACTGGGAACAAGTAGCTGGTGAAGGCAGGGCTGCCTGAGACAGTCCTCTTGCTCAAGCGCTGCATGCTGAGCCACATTCTCATGGGCCACCTTTACTCCTATGGCACTAACGGCTCATTTTCTTAACGTGGCCACAGTGCAGTACAGCGTTTTGAAGATGGGGAGAGATTCTGGAGATTAGGTCAAGCAAATGCATTGAATAGCAGTTTTGAAAGTTTTATTCAATGGAGGGTATAGTATTAGAATAATTGAGGTCAACGTTCTTTCTTAGTCCCCGTTAAGTTTTGCTGTAACGCTCGGACAGCATAGGTTCCACGGGTGCGTGTAGTCAGCTGCAAGCTTTTACAGATTCTTTCAGTTTGCTTTATCTTTGGCTTTATCTGCAGTCGACGCTATGGTTACAGAGTAGACTAAATCTGCTTTGGGGATGTCTAGTACTGGAGGAAGAATGTCACGGCCACATGATGCAAAGTGCTTCTCTGATACATGGTCACAACTTTTTTTTTTTTTTTTTTTTTTTTTAAACAAAAGTAGTCCTCCTTTATCTATACAAAGGCTTTATACTGTACGTCTGTTTCCAGTATGCTACCTTTTCCTCCTGCAGCCTAAAGAGTAGCTTCGGTTCTAGTGAATTGGATGAAAGCTGGATGTCTGACCTGTATCAGATTTGTAGTGTGAATTTGTCTGGTATTAAAGATTATAGGACTACAGCCTTAGCATTGCAGAAATCTGAGAGGTGCAAAGCAATCTGTTCCTCTGGGTGGCATGGTCTTAATTGAGTTAAGGCAGTTGTGGGGATGATTAGAGTCTGAAACAATAGCTATGAATTGCACTCTTCAGGCCAGGGTTTTGCCATCAATTTTAACTTATCTAAGGGTGAGGTTTTGGGGGGGACTGAGCCATCTGATAGCTCACTGCTGCAGGAAGAGGCTCTTCTTTTCAACTTTTTCCCTTCCCTTCTCCAGCTGCGCTGCCCAATTCACAATTTACTGCTTCAGGACAAATAGTCATTGGGATTTTTTTTTTTTTTTTTCCCCTGAGCTAAAAGTGAGAGAGAACTGACAACTTACTTTCATTTAATAAGCACTGCACAGTTGTGACAAGCCCCCCGTGCCCACTGTCCTTTTATTCTTCCTACACTACTCCAGGCTTCCAATTTCAACTTTATGTTATCAATAGCAACAGCATTCAAAGGAAAAGAGAAGGCAGAATGGGAAGAGAATGATTTTTGCCCTGCCTCCTCTCCCTCTTCCCAATCACTTTAACATCGCTCTTGCAGGCCTGTAATTTTTCTGATGCACATATATTGATATAAAAGGTCTGAAATGTTAGAAACAGTACATGGTATGGTGGCAGAGGGTTGTGTGTCGAGGGTCCTACACAAGGTAGCACGAGGAGTGCTTTATGAAGGGCTTGTATACTGAGAGCAAACAATCAGTGACTTGTTTCCCTCCGATTTCAATCTAGTCAACTATTCAGGAGACTGTGCAGGTTATGAGTTATATTCTGGTTTGGTAAACTATTATTTATTATCTTTTCTCTAATTGGAATTAATTAATTAATTAATCTTGCAAGGCTTCTAAAGTCTGGATGTAGATTTTTATAGAATTTTCAAACTTCTGCCTTTAACCAGAAATTGGGTTTGTGGACAGTATTTCAGAAAACAAAGGTGCGTTTGTTGTCTCGGTACTTACTGCTCATCCAACTCAGTCCAACAGATCCCTCCATACCTGTAGCTGTTATACAAAACATGTATAATGTGTCTTTTGAAAGCTGACAAATTCATAATATATAGGTGCAACACCTATTCCATAGTATGGCTTGCTACCTTGTCTCTTTAAATTACTTTGACAACCAACGCATGTATGAAACAAGAACTTTTTTGATCTATTGATTGCATGTCCTGGCTCTATAACCCTTAGAGTTAATTTCTGTCCATCTCGCTTCTGCCAAATGTGGCAGAACTCAGTGCAGAGTGGATCACAACTGCAGGTTGTCTTGCAAGTGAATACAAAAGATTTCTAAGAAGGATTAGAGGGAGGACTTGTGTCAACAGCTTCTTGCCTGTAGTCTCAGGTTTAGATCACGATCGCTACTGCTACTGAACATCCCCACACCAAATGCAAAATTCAAGTTAGTTCACTTAATATAAAGAATATGTGCAAAAATATATTTAAAACTGAAGTGCTTGTGAGAAGTAATTTAGAAAGCCCCGATACGTTGCTTTTTCTAAACTTCTTGCGCCCCCCTGGAAGGTGGTATTGTCAGAGGACGCAAAGAAGCTGGAGACCAGAGTGTACCAGGTTATGCGGGAAGCTGATGGTGGAGTTGCAAACTGACCCCCCTGAGCCCCAGCTCACTGCCCTCAGACACTTTGGTTATTTTTTCTCTCCTAAATATTCTTAAGGCTGTCCGAGTTCTTGTGAAAATGACACGAGGTTAGCTGCTTTTGTTCTAAAGCAACTGCAGCCAAAGTGTGGTCCGTATACTAGCAGTTGCCTGGACTGCTCGTCATAGCCTTGGCTGTTACTGTGTTGAAGAGGAAAATTTTTTAATTCCTGGAGTGTAAGACCAGGGTGTAAGATTGCCCATGGGGAAGATTACAGGGCGGTCTGTTGATGCAAGAGCTTTAGGAACCATTGCTCCAATACAGGTTACAGTGTTTATATATACAGACACCTACGGTTTTATCTGTCCCTTTTAAAGAGGTAACTGAGGGCATGGCAAGCACTAGGCCACCTCTTTTTCTCTCTGGAGGGAGAAAATTGCATGTGAATCCCTTATTTTTGTTCTTTTGGTTGCTGTTTAAAATTAATACTAATCTGCTAAGCCCGCTAAGGGTCTGGTATTTTAGAATGATGTTATAAAACTTAAAAAAACCAAAACAAAACNAAAAAAAAAAAAAAAAAAAAAAAAAAAAAAAAAAAAACTGCCCCAAAAAGCAGAAATAAATTTGCAGTTCTATTTCCTCAGCTAACCAGTATGATGCTAACAGCCAATACACGCCCTTAACACACACTATCAGAGCTCATTTCCAGAATTTCATCCCCTGCTACTCATAGAGAGGCTAGTTTGAGGAAGTAATCTTTTTTTTTCCTGTGGAAAAGAAGCTTTTTTTCCTAACTCCTCACCAAGCTTCTGACAGATACTCCCAGCAATGGGAACTGGATCTGTGCTTTCATGTCTGGTGATTGCCCTGTAACAGTGATGGGAGGAGAAGGAGGAAGCAAAAAGGACGCTAGGCAATGTATTTCCCCGGTCGCATCATCCAAATTTGGTTATGTTTTTCTCTCCCTTGACCTCCTAAATGTATTACTGGCATCACTAACCGGCCCATCTCTGGCTATTTTTGAGAAAGTCCCTGTGAAGAATGACCCTTCCTCCAAGGAGCAATCCGACGTGGGCAGTGAGCCTTCGTGCAGCCCGGGCTTTGCTTTGGAAGCCGCTGCCCGGTAGATGGCACCGGAGGCGGCGGGGAGCGGGAGGGAGGGAGCCGGACCAGCCTTTGAAGGGGTCCCCAGCTCAAAGACCACTGTAAGAAATCACATCTCTAACACCCCGTACAATATTTTTTTTCGTTTAAGAAATAGCCTTAGTTTCCAATCGGGGCGTGTATTAATCGCAGGAAAACGCTCAACGCTGGGTGCGTTGCAGAACGCTGCAATATTCTGCAGGGGTCTGTGGGGGGTTGCTGTGGGTATTTCTAGCGCTTTTAGGTGCACTGTTTTCACCAGAAAAACTGCTGGAATTATTGTCAGATATTTTGTCCCAATAAAGAGTGACACTTAAAGGTGTAAAATCACTTCATATTTTTATGAACTGATATTCAGTTATCCTCTAAAAATATACTAAAAGTGCTACTTGATGCAAATGCTTCCCTAATCTAAATTTTTTTTCTTAAACATGTCATTTTTCCAAGAAAAGACACAAAAGGATCCATGACTTCTTCTGACATACAGTGTTTTGTTTTTAAAAGGAAGGTTCTTGAAAAGCCTTTTATCAATCAACTGAAATGTTTTAATGAAAATTTCAGAAACTTGGTGGAAAAAGAGTTCTTTTATATTTGCTTGTCTTATTTGGATTTTAAAATCTTCACGTGGTGATTTCAACTAAGGTACTGTGTCAGGGAAACCCAGAAGTGAAGTTGACCAGAGACAAGTAAAAATGCCTGTGTTGTTTTCATTGTCCAAACGTAATGATGTGCAATAATTTAAACCAGCAGTTTCACATGGTTAAAAATGAATTGGATTTTTTAAAATTCTAGAAGTAACCTTAGAAACACTGAAAAGGATAGCTGTTTGTGTTAGGTTAGAATTAGTTTTGAAACTACAAAACCTGTTTTCTACGCATTCACACACAAAAAAAAGTGTTTTTATTTTTAGGAATGCATAGGAAAAATATTTGTTCTTATACCAACAAACACTGTTACAACAAAGGCATCCATTCCTGCAACTATCATTGAAGCTGAGAAAAATAAAAGAGTCTTATGTGTGTCAAGGGCAAGAGACAAGCAAGATAATATAAAATTAGAGAGAAAAAACATTTTAAAAGCACAAGCTTCACTCCACAATAAAACCACGGAAAACAAGGTTTCTTTAGCTAAACACTAATTTAAAAAACAAATACACAGTGACACAGTTGAACAAATTTATGGAATAATATTTAAAACTGAAAACTATTTTTGAATTTGTAAGAAAGTAAATGCTGCTTAACTTGGAGAAAAAGATTCATACTTGGAAAAAAGTAAGCTAGATATAGATTTAATTTGCATAAATCTATACAAATAAACTAAATTTATGTTGTATCTAAACTTGCCAATTTCAGTGAATAAGAATTTTGCTATTGGTTTGCCTGGAAACAAAGATTAAAGCTTAAAAAAAAGATAGAGAAGCTGAAGTTCCAGCTTTCATTGAAGAAAAACGAATGAAAATAAAATGTGCAAAAAAGTTTTTGCAAAACTTTTTCAAATGTAAATTAAACTTCTAAATACATTTGAAACGTTTTTTAAAATGATTATTATTGTTGTTGTTGTTATTATTATTATTTTATTTTCTCTTTCATTCACAATCTGTACAGTTTAGGATCTTATTTCTGACAGAAACCTCACTAACACAAAAACGTAGACCAACGAATGCAGCTTCTGGTCTGTCCCGATATGTTTAGAGATTGTTTCATGAGAAACAGAGGACCCACAGCTTTCATTCACTTTTAGATGTAACGTGAATTTGCCGTGGAAGGAAATTAAATAATTTCCAAAATGATCTTTCCCAAGTATCTTTTTGCATTAAACAGGGTTTGGATTCAGTGGCTCCTAATGAATTTGGATATGTTAACAGTGACTGGATCGTATCCAAATATGACTTGATGGGAAAGCTGTTAGTTTTCTTCCCTGAGGTTACACTGGGATCCCATCTGGTGATTGCTAAGAGATGTGGATACGTTCTGAAAAAAAGAGCTTGTGTTGGATTCTAGTATGAATTACTGGGAGTGCAGTTTCTTGAAGTTTCATTCATGCACTTCAGGGAAGCTGCGTTTGAGTGCCTTAAAACTTGACAAAAGGAACGCATTGCTCACATGACAAGCCTTCAGTTAATTTTTTTTGTTCTATAGCAACTGTTTTTGCAATAGAATTGTGTTTGTGCTCAGCAAAAATGTATTATTATGTAAAACTGCTTATGAGAAAATCAAAAGCAACCCCAATCATTAAAAGCAATTTCATATTTGATTGTGGCTACCAGGTGCTTACCCAAAAATAACAACTTTAATTATCAAGTGAGTGCCTGAACAGCTTTCCTCCTTAGTGGGACGAAATCTAAATCCCATTTATCTTTCCTCTGAGCCATCCAGAGCACTTAGGCAAGTCGTTTCATTTTTATATGCAGTGTTAGGGAGAAAATCTTAAGAGGAACAGAAACATATGTTTGTCTCAACAAAAAGGAAATGCTCATCCATTTTCAAAATCCTATAAATTCTTGGAAAATAGAGCAGTACATTTTAAATAGTAAGGCTAATGGTTGTATGCAGCATATGTTATTTTTGAACATTACGACTATTAATTACATGCAGGGAAAGATTACATTTCTTTCATAAAGAAAAAATTCTGTTGTTCAGCTTTTTGTTTCTTGACAAACCAATTATTAGCCAGTGCAAATTGACCCTGGTTTTGATCAAAGGAGCAATTCATCTCCTCCTGCAAGTCCTGCAGCCGCACAGCTCTCTGTCGCTGCAGAATGTACGGGTCTTCTTTAGCTGCCGACCCCATCCAGGCATGAGAAAAGGGAGTGAGGAAAAACCTATAAAGCCCAAAATAAAACTGTGGATTCTTCTGGTTCTTGTCAGGTTCAGTTACAGTGGGGCAGAAACAGCAGTAAATTCACTGAAGCTCTATCAGATCAAAACAGCTCCGTTATAAATATCATTCATATAAACCATGTGGGCGAGAGAGAAACTGTCAGAAGAAGGGAAGGGAAAATAGGTCTTCTGCACTTCAATAAATTATATGATGTTTTTATAGATTATAACATAAAAAAATAAAACAACATATGTATGCCTATACATGTGTGAGTGCATGTATGTGTGCATACCCACACGGTAGTATTAACTTAAACATTCAAATGTTATAAATCCAAATATTTTGCTTTAATAAAACACAGAGATTTCAGTGACTGTAGATAAAATTAGAGTACGGTATAAATCTAGGAGAACAAGAGCTTTGAAGGAGTGTTTCACATTTTCCTCAGGAGTTGACTCAATGACTTGAAGTGCTTCTGATGGGATGAACGACGTAGTCCCGCTTGGCTTTGCAACTTACCTCAGAGGGTTGTGATTGTTAAAGGTGATGACCTTTAAAGGTGATGGGAAGGTGATGACCAAAGCCCTTGTTTACCTACACAGTGGATAGAAGAACGTTGTTTCCCATGTCTCCCTGCTGTAATTGAAATTATCAGTAAGAAACTTAATGAAATACAATTTTGCCAAGTTCTCTGTGCTTGATGGTGATGTGTTTGGTTCTTTTAAGTTTTGAGTTGCCTTGACACTATTACTGGAGTACAATTAACAACTAATTTACATGAAGTAGCTAGAAGTTGCCCAGATGATAATGTGCTTCCCTTCCTTTCCAACCTCAGCTAGATCTAGAGCAGTGTCTAATATATATATGTATGTCAGTTCAGTAAAGCATAAATGAGAGAGAACACACTAGTAAAACCATTAACATTACAATGACTACAACTATACAATAAGAGAATAGGAATACATTAAAATGGTGGGAGTGCACCAAGCCTTTTTAACAAGGGAATTAGCTTTATTACAGAAGTCATGAGAAGTGAAGCTACGTACAGGTTACACACCATCTACCAAAATGAGTAAATGTGTTTTCTTCTTAAAAATTGTCGTACTTTTGGGCACACCGCAAACTTTGAGCTTTTTTTTTTTTTTTAAACAATTTTCAAGTGGTTCTCGATTGCTTGCCTGGGGGAGCCGAGGTCATTGAGTTCTACTGCCAATGCCATGCATTTGCTACTTTAGGTCCCAAGTCAGCTAAACACACAGATACTTGCTTAACTTCAAAGGGGTAAACCATGGGCTTCAAGATAAGGTTGGTACTTATCTGCTCAGAGTAGATTGCACACTGCCTTACAGGTCAGTCCTTAATGACCACAAGGAGTAAAGTCAGAGCCAAAGAAAAATGAGGTCCAGTGGAAACCAGGAACACAGAGGAGGAAACGTACAGAAATGGGAACCCTAACTTCAAAATTGTGAAGCAGAAAGACGCACTAGCTGCCCCCAAAGCTTCCTCTGTTGGGTTCTCGTGTTCACTTGGTGCCTATAATTGTGTCTCTGGTCATGTCCAAAACTGTTGCAGACTGTTAGCACATCCTTAAGCACAGCTGGGAAATCAGAGCAGCATTCATTTGCTCCAGCTTTAGATTCCTTATGTTAGACACTTTAATCAGAGCCGGTTATCCTTAGCTCCCTTTTCAATCAGTGGAGGAAATAAGGGACAGCTCAAGGGGATATTTAATCTAATTTCTGTTGACTACTTCTGCATCTACTAATGTGTTGTCCTCTGCCCACTTCTGTCCGCTAACTACAGTGAAAACCTCGGGTGAGTTACTTAGATAAGACCTTTAGCATGTCTCTCTCCCAAAGTTTCCTCTTTCCCTCCCACACTCCCTTCCTCACCAGTAGAGCCCACAACCTGCTAGCTGAAGCCACGGGGTGACAGGATGGAAGGGCTTGACTCCTTGCAAGCAGAATTTGTGCCTTGCATTAGCCTTGAAACTATTACATTAACGGGGCTGCTCCTCTGGCCGTATCTGAAAAGACAAGACTGTTAAGTTTTTTGGGAGGAAGGATGTAAGCAGCAGCCAATCCTCTAGAGAGCTTCCCAGGCTGTGGATTCCAGGTGAGCAGACATCTCCTGTTAGTCCTGGATGTGGCACTTCCAGGGAGGCACAAGATTCAGGATGCATCTTGAAGTGGGTGTTCAGCAGACTCTGACTCTTTTGCAGAGCCACTTATTGCTGTCCATTTATTGTAGAGAGTCATTAGACGTCAAAGCCTAAGGATCTCCCCTGAAGTCTGCGATCCTGAAGCTTAATATCGAGCACTTCTCTTTTCTGGAGTCTATGTCTTTTCTTGAGTGTTGCTGTGAGGGCTCAAGTCAGTAACTTTTGCGCATGCAGGTGTGTATGAAGTCTCAGGAGTTTGAGAGTTTCCAGCATAGAGGAGAAGGATAACAGCACTGGGCTCTGAAGCTGCTGCTAATGCACTGGCAGGCCAGACCTAGCACATGTGCATTTGCACTACTAAGGAACACAAAAAACCTACAGCTCTTGCATTTTAAAACTGAAGAAAAAGTTTGGCAATACCTTTGATGGAGTCGCCATGCTGGTGACCTCCCTACTGCTAGGATATCAGAAACACCTCCTCTCACCGGGAGTTATCCTTCCTGCTCTGCCATATGTTGGCTTGGAGGGGGCAGGATTATCAGTAGCACCGTCAGAAATAGTGGGGTGGCCATTTATCCAGAGGTGAATCAGAGTGCATGTGCTGGGCCAGCATTGTCTGTGGAAAGGATACTCTGAGCATTGCTGATATCTGAATGTATAGACCCCCTTTGTAAGGTACGTTTCTGTGTCTCTTCTTGACTACAGATGATGAATGATGTTTTTCTACAATTTTATTTTCTGCTGCAGCTGCCGTCCAGCCTTCCTAAGTAAAAACCTATAAGCTACTGCTATAGGTCACTAGGTGGAAGCATCTACCTTAATACTAGTAGCATAACTCCTTATTAGAGAGGTAAGCTTTTCAGTTCCTTTCTCATCTTTAATTTCTGCATCACAATGCCTCATTATCAAGTGCCATGAATTGTAGTCCTATTATTGCCTGATTCAGCAAAGTACTCCGGAACAAGCCCAAGTCCACCCTAGGCCCTGGCCCTGTAATGTTCAGGAATGCACTTTATATTGTATAGTGACTAGTACTGCACTGTTGGGACTTCATTCGGTGAGACACGCAAGTATGTGTTTAAACTGAGCTCAGAGGAGCAAATGTTTGAGTGGCTGAGCTGGGTCTAACACTAGTCTTTGTGACTTGCAAACACCTTTTAGCAGAAATCCAGTATGATGCCCTCACAGATGGGCTTTCTGAGCCCCTTCTTTCTGTACCAGTACCTCCCATTTTCTCCACACTGTGATTTCTATTCTCACTTTCCTCTCTCTACTCAGAATAATTGTTTGCCTTGGAGAGAAGTCAGGATGCGAATTAGCTGTGAGCTGGGCAGCCTGGAGAGTGGTATTGTTACGATGGAAAACATCACTAATTTGAGCTATAGGTCTTCTGCAGCATCATAGCTCTGTTAACTAGGTGGTGATGATCATAGAATCATAGAATCATAGAATGCTTTTGGTTGGAAGGGACCTTTAGAGGTCATCTAGTCCAACCCCCCTTCTTTCTCCAGGATTTGTTTTCCTGATTCTTCTCCAAATCTATTCCATTCTGGAATATTCATTGATGTTCTGGAACTGGCCAGGTAGGGGGACAGCGATGTTGTACAGATAAGGAGGCAAGTGGAGATGGGCCATCTGTCTGGGTGTTGCATTCTGGCATGCCAGAGGCTGAGGCTGCAGAGTGGTGATTTCTAGGTCTCTCCGTGCCTGCCAAAAAGGCTTCCCTCTTCTGACTGCTCCCTGCTAGCTCCTTCTGGCTGCAGAAATGATATAAGCATCTCCTAATCTACTTTAGGCAACAGCAGCAGGGCTAATTCAATTTAAACCATCTAAGCTAACCTGGTAGATTTTGCATGAAAGTGGATTAGCAAGTGCTGAAACCACCACTTTGCCAGCAGAGCTCCATAGATGATAACCTCATGCAAAGGGACCATAAAGCAACTGTCGGAGGTTGGTGGTATGGAGGCCATGCTGCCCCAGCAGGGTTTTACCCTTCTCAGTCGTGGCGACTCCGCAGCAGGAGGGCAAACCAGCCAGATCTTAATCCAGCTCTTCCTCCATCAGTGGGCTCTCCCCCAAATGCCAATCTTTCTTGTGGGCGATACGTGAATGGGAAAGCACTGAGTTCGCTTTTCATACTGCAGACAACAACACTGAGAAATAAACAAAAAGAAATCTGGTTTTTCTTGTTAACTGAGCAGTTTTGATTTGAAAATCACTGACAGACGTCAAACATGGGACCCCACAATGAAATGTTTACAGTGCCATTTCAGAGAGGGACTCCACTTTGAAATTAAGTGAAAATATGCGGGAAGTTTGCAGAGCACGGCATGTGTAGGGGTAGAAAATTAAAGCACGATGGAGCCATCAGCATTCGGGGGTTAGGGAAAAAACTGGTATTCATATTTCTCATGTTTCTTCTCAATTGACAAGATGATCCCTTCCATTTGTGGTTATTGGGCTAGCTTTTGTCTTGATTTCCCTGTATTTTCAATTTGCCAGCTTTGGCTTTGTGTTACTTTCCTTTATAAATAGTACTACCGAACTGTGGAGCTCTGCACAATTTATTGTGAAATGGACAAAGGAAACTATTTCTTTATGTTTTTCTTCTGTTTGTTGTTCTTGTGCGAACATGTACAACGTGTTTCATGTGAACCAACACGTTATTTAGCACTGACTCTGTAATTGTATTTTAATTTGATGGAGAAATGCTTAACACTTGACACTCTTATTTCTACTTCATTTTCTCTTGGAACAGCAGACCCTGCTTTCCATAACATAAATGAAGAAGGCTAACTTCTATAATTTTCACACTCGGAATGACTTTATTAGTAGAATCTGTCTGATTTGTTTGCTGTTGGCAAACCCCAAATATTCCTCCAAAGAGGAAGTTACTCTGTTAGGCCAGCCATTATAGTTGTTATACCTCGTGTTTTATCTATACAAGGCTTATTTGCTTCCCAGTTCACTGTTTGTTACAGAGGCTAGAGCAAACAATTACAAGGCAACTTGCTTTTTATTTTGAAAATGTAAAAGCTATAAGCTGCAGTGAGTTGGAAAAATCCGAGTAACTCTATGGGACAGAAATAATCCAAAGCACATTCAATCAGCTGTGGAAGTACAGAAAACAGGACCGTCAAGAGACACTTTGTGGAGGTAGCTGGTGGTAAATGAGATGTGAGTCTCTTCTGCCTTCTGACAGCAAAGCTCCCTTTGCAATTTGGGTTTGTGTTTCAAGAGGCAGCATACAGATGAGGGGAGGAAGTAATTCTTCCCTTCTATGATCACACCTGCAATATCGCTTTTGTTCTCCAGCCTAGTGATTAACAGAAAGTGTCGTACAAACCAGAGAATTGCTTAGAGAAGAGAGCACCGGAATGGGGAAAACTGTGGGGGAAAGGGATTCTTGTCCATGTAGCCGGGGGGGGACACAAGGTGTGGTTTAGGGGCCACACTGGCAGCATACACAGTCTAAAAGCTCTGTGCACCATGGGTGCTATACTGATAGGCAAAACTGAGGGAAAAAAGTTATGATAAATAGATATTAGAGTGTAAAATGGAAAAAAACATACGAAGAGGGAAGATACGGGCTGAAGAAAATGAGGAGAAGCCTTCCTGCAGGTCAGCGGTATGAACTTGCTGACTGCTCTCCCTGGGGAAGTGGCAGAAATCTCGTTGTTTGGAGCATGTGAAACTAGTCTAAACAAGACCATAATAAATGTTTGCTGGAGAACAGTCCTGTGCTGGCAGGAAGCGCTGGGTGACCGAATGGGTCTTTTCCATCTGTAGAGTCTATAAATAACAGCAGACGATGCCAAAAAAAAAAGAAAGTGTGAAACTTGGGCAGGCGTTTTTCAGAAAGCAAATTGCTTTCCTAAAACACAGAAAAAGCAATCTGAAATCACCCAAAGACATTTACTGAACCTTATCTAAGTCTGTTTTTACAAAATGTGTTAGCAATCGACTGGCAGGGTGAAACCTTGGGCTGATTGACATCCAGTGGAGTCCTACCACTGACTTCAGTGTAGCCGGGGTTTCACCACGAGGGAGGCTGCATCGTCTGGAACTCTCCAGAGAGGACCTCCCCTCTACACCTTGGTGATGGGGAAGGCCATGGCACCACAGCAGCACCACGGGTGTTTCACTGACCAGGCTGGCATGTTGCTTCAGGGCCTGCTTGTGAGGTTTCCCTGAAGGCAGAGCCAGGAGGGCACTTTGTGAGCAGTCCTGGAGAGGGAGCACTCATGCGAGTGGCCCCGCCGCAGGCCTGGGGCAGGGGTGGCATCCGGCGGTGGCATCCAGTGGCATGACAAGCAGTGGGACAAGCGGTGGGACACGGTGGGAGGTGATTGTCTTCTCCATCGGAGTGGCTGGACCCAGAGGAGGTGTTTGTTCACTGCCTCGCAGGGGGTGGGTGGGAGAGCATCCACCTGAGGATCCAACCCTGCCTGGCCCAGCTTTTCCATGCTGGCGTGTCTGAGCAGCGTGTACAGCTCTACAGCTCGGAGGATAGCTGTCCTGGGGCAAGGGAGAGTAATTCCCACCACGGGGGCCCTGGTGTCTCCCCAGCCATGTCCTGAGGCAGGTGAGGGCTCCGGCACACCAGTTGGAGCAATTGGGGAACCAGAGTTGTTTGGTGCATTTTATCAACCAGAACTGAAAAATAAGCTTAGGCACAGCCCCTGCTCAAAAGAGTTTTTTGTCTCATTTGCCACCCCAAAAAAAGAAAGAAGAGAAAAAAGGGTCACAGCTGTTTTAAAATAATCTAACAAAAGAGCAGATAAGAGTGTTGCACTTGCAGTCTTGCTCTTTCCTTCTCACAAGCCTGCCTCTCCCCCTCTCCCGTCACAGTAATCCCGCAGGGCTGTTTTGTTTGGTTTGCTTGTTTTGTTTGGATTGGAAAATTCCCATTAGTTGTAGCTCAAAAATTGTGGCAGGAAAACTAGAAAGTGAAACCAGCCAGATACGTAAGTAAAAATGAATGGCCCGCTTTCATTATTTTTCCTTCAACTTCAGATGCAGCAGATGTTCTCTCTTTTCTGCTTGTCCCAGGGCTGATGCTCTTCACTGAGGCTTTGTCCCCACTGTCCTTGGGGATGCTCTGCCCTTGCTGGGCTTTCGGCTCTGCCTACCTTCCTTTCTGCTGTGATGCTCCTGAGGTTTGGGAACATGAAGATGATGGTGAGGAGAAGTGGGAGGACAACTGGTGCGGGGCAGGAGGGCTGTACCTCTGCGGTGGCCCAGTTGGGTGGGCTGGGGGACAGGGATGGGACAGCAGCAGCACCCTGTGCTGAGCTTGATATGCCGCAGCTCAGTGGGGCTCCGCGACGCCCCAGCACCTTTTTCTGCCCATTTCCTCCACCAGCCTCCTCCACTCGTTGGCCTGGCCTCACGCTCCTCCTCAAATCCTCCCTTTCTCGGGGGGGTTGCAAACCCTTGGTCCCCTTCACCAGTGGGCGAGAGGAGGGGAGTGGTCCCGGCCTCCAACCCTGCTGCGCTTGCTGCGGCTGTGCAACCCCAGGATGTTCAAGAAAGCACAATAAAAAATAGGGCAGTGCTGAGCCACAACGTCTTTGATTCGTGCTCAGGAACCACATGAGAGGATCCCATGCTTATAAAACTAAACTGCTTCAGCATTAAGAGAAATATTTATGAAGATGCTGCCAGCACAGCTGACCTGCTAGTCTTCTGCAAACAGACTGATTTCCTGATGTCTCCTCCCTCCCGCAACATTCCTTTTTCTGCCAGGTTGTTACATCTTTCTTTTGTCAGCGTTTGTTTTGTTGTGTCATTTCAGGGAGCAGAAAGGATGAGTCCTTCACCCCCTGCCCCCCCCCGGCAGCTCCCCGGCAGCCCCCCGATGTACAGTGATCTCAGTACTCCTTTGCTGTATCTGACTGCTGAGTTTGGCATCTTTCTAACCGCTCCCATGGCCTGCCCACAGTTTTGGGGACACCAAAGGCTACCTCCTTGGAATTTGTACCTTGGTTTTCTGGCCCGTCAGAGCCTGTGGTTGGTCTCTCCTGCCAGTCCTGCTAGAGCATGCTGTGGTGGGCTGGCTTCGCCACCTCTTCCCTATCATGCTCTTCCCTCACCCTCAGGCTTTTGAACGTCATTATTGTCAGTTTTGCTTTCATTGACTCCAGCGGCTTTCAGGGTGCCTCAGAGAAGATGCCTTGTGTACTCCGATTCTCGTTCAGGGCAGCACTTACGTTACAGCCTTGGCAATGGCCAGGTATGTCAAATCGTACAAAATGTTCCTCAGCTTTCCAGCTCATAGTGCTTGTCTGAATGCTGTCCAGGGAGCTCCCATGTTGGAAATGTAGGAAATAGCCCCTGGTGACCTGGGAGCACTCTTCCAGCCTTTTCCCATGGCTGGTTTGGGATTCGATGATGCAGCAGTTTCCCGTAGCTGTTGGTCACTGTATGCACTGAAAACTCACCGTGCTGTGTGAGCTGCCTGTCACACCTGGCGAACAGACTCACCCTGACATTCATCTCGAGTGTGGTTCTCCCTTTGGCCAGAAGTTCTCAGCTTTTCTCCCCCAGCCCTCACTGCTGTTGCCTTTTCTTCCCGTCCGTTACCCTGGGTCCCTGCCCCTTCATCTCAGTCCCTTCCTTGCCCACCCAGCTACTTCCTTGCACTTGAACTCTTACCTCCTTGCCCTTCAGAGAGAGGCAAGTCCAAGTTTTGCAACCATCACATGTGGCTTTAGGCATCTGAGCTTTTAGAATGTGGAGACTTTCATTAATGCCTGCCCTGGGTTATTCTGTGGTTTTTAAAAAAAACTCTGGGCTGTTTCAAGGAAGCTGAAATGTTAGGGCCCTGACCATTATGTTTTCCTCCCAGCCTTCTCTAAAATATGTAGGTCTATCCATGAGGTGCTGAAGGAGCAGTGTTCATTACAGAAGGGCGGGTATGTATGTATGCATATGCATATACATTTGTTTATGTGTGTATGTGGACTCATTGTGCTAGACCAGGTGCCAGCAATGGGGTACAGTGAAAAGAATGCATACTGCTTGATTTTTTGGAAATGCCAAGAGCCCCACAGTTTCGTTTGGCACTGCGGTTTCTCAGAACTGGGGAACTTTTTTGTTGTCTTTTTGAACAGTTTACACCCTTTGGCAGGGAGAGGTTTTGATGGCTTGGACCTGAGGGGCATGAAGAGGACATTTTGGACTGAAGGCTGGCAAAGCATTTGCCAATAATTGTTCTAAACTGTAGAAATAATATTAATAGAAAATGGCTAATAGTGGTCAACTCTAAGCAGCACAAGGGTGAAGCAAGCCTTAGGAAATAAATGGGTAATAGTAGCAGTGCAGATTGGTGGACGAGGACTGTCTCCCTTAATTTTGCAGTGAAAGAATGCAAACAGTATTCAATGTCTTAGAAAGTGAAACATTTTAATACATTTTTTAAGAAGGAATGCTGCAAGTACCCCACTTGTGACAGTCATGCGTATGATCTGGAGAGATCTGCTGGGATCCAAAGCATTTCAAAGGCGAGTTCCTTAATTAGATGTGTGCAGCAATGCCTGGTAAAGGGGTCTGATCTCCAAGCAATATTTTTAGTTACAGCAAAACAAAGGATCAATCATAAAGAACCACCAAAGGGAAGATGCGTAGTATTTGCATTATGCAGCCTTCGGGATACTGTAATGACAGCTCTGGAGCTTGCCCTGCAAAGCATCACCCTGCACGTTGCACCAGCAAAGCTCTGAGTGACGCTGCTGGGGCCAAGTTTCACCCCTTGCCTTTAGTCTTAGAATGCTGCTAATGGCAGTAACACATAGGCCAAAAGTACAGGCATTCTTTTCTGCAAAATAAAATTACGGCCCTTTCGCGGGAGGCCCCAGAAGCCCAGAAAAATCGGTTTCCACAGCATTGTGTGGGCTTCTGCACGATGGAAGCCACACATATCTTTTGCTGACTTGTGCCCCAAGAGATTATGGTTTGGAATGTAAAATCGTTGACAGTAATATACATTGAACAATCATTTTTTATTAGGAGGTTGAATGGTAGCGGTTAACAAATTAATCAGGGAACAGGGATACAAACATAAGCCTTTATAGCTTATGGCATGGGTAGAACCCTTATTTTCTCCACTTAGTTCGTCTGTATGTTTTAAAAGGAATAAGTTATATGCTCATCATTTTTCTTGTTGTCCAAGATCCCAGCAACAAAACAGTAGGGAACTCCCATTACACGTTTCGGCTCGAAAAGTATTCCTTTCTGCTCTCTGTAAAATGCGCAGGTCTAGTGATCCAAGTTAAACATTACTGGAATTTCACCATAAGTCAAAACCAATATTAATTTTGAGCCCACATATTTTTCTTCTGGTAGGGTATAAAAGTTTAAAATAAGTACGCGCTCCAGACAATCTGTAAATGGTAGAGAGCAATGGACGAAACGAGGGAAGGAAAACAAAACAACACGCACGTTTAACAACAGAGCAGCAGCAATGTTGGGTGGTATGAACTTTTTTGGTATAATAGCAGGAGTGAGAGTTTTTCCCCCCCTCTGTGGTCTGGTTCAAAGGGAAGCAAAGGCTGGCATCATGCCGCTGAGCTGGGGTGGAAGATTTCTGTCCCATACAAATCCGTAATCAGGGTTACTCCTCAGTGGAAAGCAGAGGGTTTGTTGCAAGATATTAGCGTGGCATGTCTGAACTCCCGCATCCCTCACTCCCTCCCTGTGCGGGAGACACCATGCTGCTGTTTGTCTGAAGTCTAAGGACTGCCACAGCCATCTTTTTCAAATTAAAATGGCAATGTAAAGTTTTGTAAATGTTAGTTCTCCTAATTGACAGTGGCTTGTATAATTAAAATAAAATCACTAATATTTTCTCTTGTTTTCTTTTTTATCACTGAAGTTCATTTTTCAGTAACTCAGACAAGGTCTTCATTTTTATGAAGACCCATGCTGACCTCTAAATATCGCATTTTTTTCAGTGAGTGTTTATGCCCATCTGGTTTGAATTTAGCATTCTTATGAGTCATTTCACTTTGATAGGAACACTATGCTATAGAAAACTTCTTTTAATATTTTAACGTTTTAAATCAAACACTGCATAGTGCATTACCTAAGTCCAGCTACAACTATGGAAACTGGTGGGTTACTTTTCTTCATCAGACATTGCGTTTGCTCTCTTTGTGAGATAAATGTTTCTCATAGTAGAAAGGTCTACAAAGCACATGTGTTCAAGTGTTTTACCATCTTTTGCTGCCACATCCTTTCCCAGACTTAATAACAGCCTTTTTGGAAACAGCCTCAGTAGAGGAAGGATGAGTGATTCTATAGGAAGTAAGGATGCTCAGCACTTCCTTACATCTGACATTTAACCCAGGCAAAAGTGCTATATTTATTTTTCTATCAACGCTGATTTTTATTACTTATTATGTTCTTACTACATGCATTTCCTGATGTTAAAGAAATAACCAACTCTTTTGGGCTTTTTCTTTTTGTGCAGGGAAGCTTTTAAATAGATATTTTAAGAAACTCTAAGTGATTTGCAAAAGAAAAGGAAGGAAAAAAGTTATAAGCAAGCCGTTAAAAGTACCGTGTTGTAGAGACCATTCTATTTCAAAATAAAATCTGAGTTTGCCAGTATGTTTTGTTGAATTATAGCTGAATCATCACATAAAATAGAATGGGTCAGTTCTAACTGGAAAACAAATGGAATATTTTAAAGTATTATTTGTTTGCGTTAAGTGGAAATATGTTCTAGCAAGTTCAGACTCCCCTTCCTTTCTTGACTATTTAAATACATTTTAGCTCTTAAGAAAATACAAAATAAAATGAAAAATTGATGTTTTCTCTGAGACCCCCAACCAAAAGAGAATTAGTTTCTGAGTAGATATGAGTGAATGGCTTTAAACCAGATGAAAACTATAGCATGTGATACAGGAAAATGTAAGAAGTTCCTTTTTCCATAAGCACAAACTGTTTAAGCACTCACATATTTTAAGCAAATGTTTAGTGATTTTAGAACTTATGTGTCTTCCCACGTACACACAAATTAGACTGACGCTTAAGTCTTTTCCCAGTTTATGGCCCTATAATTTCCTTCTTCAAAGGGTCCAATTCTCCTCTCACTTCTTTCAGGGTAAGTTGGGGTTCAAGTAAGAGAAGAGGGTACCTAATCTTCAGATGATCTTTAGCAGAAAACGCGTAGCCACACTGTGAGGATGGAGCTCTGAGGATTCAAAACGATCTTTTTTTTTTATACCCATATGCTAAGGTATATTTAATGTTGACCAAGGCAGCAGAGCAGCTAATGTGCTTTATGCAAGACCTATTCACTGCAGCAAAGCAAGTTTCTCAGTGCTATGCGGGTCGGTTGTTGTATCTGTTTTATTTTGGTTGCATTTTAGGCAGGATTAAAAAAAGGACAGGCCCATTAACAGAGGTTGAGACATAGTCCCTTCGTTTTTACCATTTGTATCCAGCCTGGAACATGGAGAATACTTTTGTAGTTCATATTAGTCACATTATCATGATGGAATAAAGGAAGAAGAAATTATTTATTTTTAAGTACAGTTCAGAGGTGTAGTGTTGTCTGACTGATATCAGAATACAACACTTTTTAAAAATACTTAACCTTCATCAGTCAGGCAAATAAATATCCCTTTCTAATCCATTTAGGATGTTACACTTTTCTTATTTTTTTCAGAGTAGATAATGGAAAACATCAGCCTTGTTAAGAGATCTGGGTATCTTATATTATTGAATTATAATTTTGCCAATTTTCAATGATAATTTTTTCAGAGATTGTTGAACTTTGTTTACTCCATTTGCAAAGACAAACAGCAAAATACTTTCACCCATTTGCTCAGTATATGTATACTGTGGTGACTGTTCATTTTCATGGGAAGAGTTCTAACATATAATAGACATAAGTAACACCCATCACAGACTCATGTATGCTCTCTGCCATTTTACTTGTGAGGATTAGGGAGAGGTAGTGGAGAGGCTGCCCTTGTGAGTGTGCAAATTATGAGGGCTGTTAAGCAAAACACATTTTGAAAGTCTGACATCATTATTTTTTTTAATAGCTTCATGCAGGTAGTCTGTTCCTTTTGGACATGCCAAGTACGCAATCGTACCTAAGTATCATCCACAACTGGCAAAGCACAGGAAGGTATCCCTACAGAAAATCATTCTATTGTTGACTTTTTATTTCATTTCCAGTGTATAAAGGTAGAAACAAGACAGGCCTGCAGTTAAGGCACTGATCTGAAATGCTAAAGAGGGGGGTCAGTTCCTGATTCTGATACAAATATCTTCCCTGCCACAGCGCATGCTCTTTGAGATACAGGTACGCCCTGTGGCAGGTCCAAGTCTGACACCGAACCCCTTTTTCACTGACATTATATGGATGCAATTCCATGGTCAGGTGCTTTACTTTAGTAGAAATGGGGAGAAAGGTTAGGCTCTTGCTACTATGGACACCGATGGAAGCATGCACTGACCCACAGTGTAGATGGGGAGGACATACCCTGTTATCCCAGCTGCCTTCATGGTGACAGCATGTAGCCAGCCTTGGTCCAGGGAATCGGCTGAGAGACCCTTCCCAAATGTGTCCAGGGTACTTTCCACAAAAACAAACAGGATTTATAGGCAGCTGCTGCCCAAGCTGTCCCTACAGCTCTGAGTGTATGCCACAGGAAGGCACGGACACCCTGTGCCCCAGGATGAGGGGGCTGTCATCCTCACCCGGCTCAGCAGGGCCCAGGACCCTGACTGGCTGGGCATGGGTGATGATGTTAAATTTGGTTGAAATTGGCCAAAAGTTTTTTGTGAGGAGACTGACAGCAGATGGACAGCGTGGTTGCATAAACCTAGTTTCCTAAGGAAACTGGGTTAAGAAAGGAGGATAATAGCACTTCCCGACCACACGAGGATGTTGTGAGAATAAAAACATTTCTGACGGTGAGGTGCTCAGGTGTTACAGGGATGGAGACAATGCAAATTCCTAGACAACTACATTAATTTTAACATCTTTCCTTCCTCTTTCAAGTTGTGTACTACAAATGGTTACTTATGGGCATACCTTTGGAGCCAGTGACTCTGCTAATACAGACTGTGTATGAAGGAAGTATCAGCAATGAATGAGGTGGGAAGAGATTCAGATTTTGTCTGCTGAAACACTAAATGTGTGTGTGGCAAAACACAAGAATTCTTACCTATTTTTCCATGAGAAGAGTATGTTTAGAGTACAGCACTAATCCCTTTCTCCAGAAAGTGCAATCAGATATACTTTTTATATTTTTAATTGTAGCGTATTTCCTTTCCATGAATTTCAAAAAATTGTGCGTGTGTAATAGTGGGAACAGCTTTGCAGTTCAAAACAGAAGCAGGTTTGAGCCTCAGCCGTACACAACAGGTTGCTCTTTCTGAACAGATAAGCAGCAGTAAATCTTTAAAGCTCAGGTTAATAAGGAGCCCAAACACTTCCAACAGGAATCAGAAAGAATTTGGGAAGCTGTTCCAAGGCTGAGGAACTTGGCCAGGAAGAAGGAGCTGGTACATGTTTGTGCTCCTCAGGATGGAGGAATCCAGGCATCTGCTCCGGCGTCTTTTTATACATCTTACCTAATGGCTTCTTCATCTATGGGGGGGCAGGAGCCTGGGTCGCTGCAAGCAGACAGGGAAATTGAATTTGGGTCTCCCACATGCTGGATGAGCAGTCCTGCCACTGCATTACTGTATAAAGAAATGTATCTGCCCCTGCCAGCTGGCTATTAAAGGGCAAAAAAAAGCAGGCTTGCTCTGCTTTTGAAGGAGAGAGGTTAGCCTCCAAGCTCAGAGGAGAGGAACCTTGGCATGCGCCTCTTAAACACTCTTTCTCCTTGGTGTGGATTTTTCTGGAGCATCTCCAAAGACCACTAACTCCTCCTGTGTGCTCAGCACCCAGGGAAAAGGTCTAGACTCCCATATCCATAACAGGCATCTCAAATTAGGTGGTGCAAGCCCTGGCACGAGGTGATTTGGCGCTGCAGTGTCTGTGTTTGTTTAAAGAGCTATATGCTGAGCCAGGTCAGTGCCTATTGCATTAGTCATAACAAGCTTTCAAGATTATAAATGGGGAAAGTGCTGAGTAACTTGTGATTCAGCCTTATTATGATTTCTAAGTACATATTACTAATACACTCCCTGCTATTACACTACTTCCCTCTCGATTTGACACCTACACCCGTTCCCCACACAAAGCCGGAGCTGAGAAAGCTCCACTTATTTTCAGTAGCTGGTAGGAAATGTGAAGTTGGCTCATCCTCCGCTCGGCATTTCTATCACCCTCAAAAACTCCCTTGTTTTAAACTGTTTACTCTGTGCTGAGATGTTTTCTTTAGAAAATAGTAGTGACAGAAACCAGCCAGTTGAAGCCAAAGCTGCAGGTTCTGCATCCGCTGTACGTAGCGATCGGTATTTTTTGCCTTTGTATTTACCATGAGTTATCCACAGGATTTTTAAGGAAGAGTGAAAATTGAGCCATCAGGTGGTTTCTGTGGTAGAAGCTTGAATGTTTTATATAAAAAAAAGACAACTTTGTTTCTTTTGGCATTATCTTAGATGAAGTTAATGGTGGGTGGAGGCTTCCCGGGAAGGAAATGTGTAGGGGTAAAAAATGAAATTGTGGTGGGCCGCCACCCTGTAGGGTCTTGGTGGAAACCCTGAATAATTATCTGAATGTTTTGGGTTATGGAAGTTTGGGTCCTCTTCAGCCAGGGTTTTGCAGAGAAGCAGAGTGTTGCAGAAAAGCCTGTTTGTGCACCTTTCCATTGGCAAGAAGAACACCGTCCCGTTTTCCCCCAAAGAGGGCAGACCCTTACTCGCTGGAATTCTATTTGATCAACTTTACTTACATTGAGACATCTGTTATGCCAAGAAAGGTCTCTTTTGAAGAAAGAAAGGTTATTTCTGTGGTAAGGGCCTGCGGGCCTGAAGTGCTGGGGGAGGCTAGGAGCAGCAAAGCCAGGCTCAGAGGGGTTCCCAGCACAAAGAGTCATGTTCCTTCTCCCTAAATGGGGCTGTGGTGGCTCCCAAAATTGGAAGCAGAGCCCTGTGGCTCCCTCAGCAGTCGGCAGGAGGAAAGCAGCACCCACAACCCCCTGCTCACCTTCTCCCGCTTTTGCTCCAGGGGCTCTCAAGGGACCCTGAGGTGACCAGGCTCCTAATTTAGGCACTTCAGTTAAGCACCTGAGGTTAGAAGGGATGAGTCTGGGATCTGACGTGCAGATTACATCCATGACAGCAACCGAAGAAGCTCCTGTCCCTCCTCCCCAGCTTCATTGAACACCCAAGACCCCAGATTTTTCTAGTGTCGTCCCAGTTTGGGAACTCCGGCACGTGGCTGGAGACACTGCCAGTTTAGCATCATGCTGCAAAGTCAGTGCAGTGGTGTACCTGAAGCCCTGGGGGTGCTGAGGTGGACGCCACAGTAGTCATAGGAGGCAGGGGACAGAGGAAGACTGTGGGTGCCCAGGCCAGAGCTGCAGCGAGGAACCTGCTGACCATGGACGTGGGAAATGCCACATCTGCAAAAGTGAGATTCTGTAGATAAAAGCAGGTTTTAGGCATAAGCACCATAATAATCATGGGTTTCTCTGGAAACACTGGTGCTGTTTGTCTCTGTTGGCAGAGTGGCTTGGTGGCTTGCCCAGGAAGGAGGGACATGTGTGCTCCAGGTGCTCCTTGGTTCAACGGACTTGAAACTTCAGCTTCTGTAGCCAGGTGAGTACTTTGGCCACCACGTTTAGGCTATTCTAGAGCAAAGCACCCTGCTGAACTGCACAGAGAGATGCAAACCTTGTGGATCTGGAAGAAGATCCTGCTAAAGACAGACTATTTCTCTAATCTTACGGCGAAGGGTCTTGACTGGAAGCGGGGAAACCTGTTGGCCTGGTCCCTGCTTTCAGGCCTCTCTATAAATTTATTTCAAGCTGTAAAGGCAAAAATGACATGGGAAGCAGGGTCTGGGACACACCCTCTTTCTCCCACCACTCCCGCTGCGCAACAGTGCTAAGCCCAGTACTGGCCTGAGAACACCAAGCAAAAAAGGTCCATTGGGAAAGGAGGCACAGGGATGCCTGTTCTTCTCCTTGAGACCAGACAGCCTCAGTGAGGAGAGAGGTACATGCACAGTGTGCTCAGCACCGCCTTGGACACTTCAGGAAAACTTTTCCCAGCTATAGTCTCCCTGGGAGCTGGGAGTGGGTCCTTATCTCCATGGCAGAGTGGTGAGGTGTGCCAAGATCACATCCAGGGATTAACTCTGGGCCACCCCAGAGGGGTAAGTGCTGACTTCAAATGGAGATTAATTTCATGCCTTTGTCCATGGTTTGTAACCACAGGCAGAAAGTGCCATCAGCTCTGCTGTGCGTGGTCAGTGTTGTACCTCGCAAGAAGAATACGATCAGCTGGAAAAGACCTTCCCAATGTCTGGTAAATGCAGGCAAAAGAAGACATGAACAAAAATAAAAATTACAGAAGAAGAGCTATGGGCAGTGACTCATTTGGAGTAAATCCATGCAGCCCTTGAAGGTTTTATTGGTATTGCTCTGGTACGCAACTGCCGGTGACCTGGGGGTGGGAGCACATGGTGCAGGTTGGGGTAAGCAAGGGGTGGTACCTGAACCCTGTGTGTCAGCAGGTACATCTCCTATACGATATCAGTTGCTTCTGCAATTCAGACGGACTGGAATGGTCACTATTTCCTGTGAAAAATGAGAGCTTTCCATTTCATAATTTTCATTTCACCTTCTTTAAATGTTTGGATATTTTCCAGTGCTTCCTGGTAGCTGCCATTATAATGCTGTTTCGAACAGAGACTTGCATGAGTCACAGTGCTGCCAAATTTAGAATTTATCCTAGAAATGCCCAGGCTCTTCTTTCTACTCTTTCTCCCAGACCCTTGGGCATTACACAAGCTTCCTCCAGATTTTATCCTGAGGTCCTCACCATACCACCTGACCTCCTCTTTGTGGTGAAATCTAGTTATTACAAAACATCTTGACCTCTGAGAGGTTAAGCAGGCAAGCTTACATTAAATCCAGAGACATTTTGGTAAGCGCTTTCTGACAAAAACAGTTTTACGTATTTGCAGTTCAAGGTCTGGTTGGAAGCGCTGTTCATAGAAAACAGAAAGGCAAGAAATTCACATTTAAGAGTGGAAGGTTCACAATCAGGTTAAGGGTACGGAAGGGAAAATAATGTTAATGGTCTTAAGCATTATTGTGTAAAGAATGTTCTCTCCCATGATTAGTTGTGTGCCTGTGTCCTGGTTTTGGCTGGGTTAGAGTTAATTTTCTTCCTAGTTAAACCACAACAGCCTGTGCGGTACAATTTGGCTATTTAAAGTTTGTGTCTCTAATCCTGGATAAGATTATTTTCTGCATTACGGGAGTGATCAGAGAGCATCTTTGGAACTATCTGTGGTAATAAGGTAAGCCTTCGTGCATGTGCTCTTCCAGGATTGTGGCCAGAGTAGTTAGAAGTGCAGAGTACTGCAGGTCTTCAGGAAAGCTGTGTCTGTAGCCTGCTTCTTTCCTTCTTTGCTTTTTTGGAGGACATACCACAAGGCTCATGCTGTAGACCCAGCTTCAGCTGGAAGCATCCTTTCTATAGATGCAATTTGTACAAGGTTTTGGCACCCTTATCTGCAAAATAATCAAAATTATAGACAACTTACAGACTGTGTACTCAGCTGGGCATCCAGAGCTCGTCCTGAAGATAAGCTATATCCATCAAAGGGGTTTGAGGCTCAGCCCTGCTAATTGTGTTGCTCTTTATGTTACCACTTTATTTCCTCTAGCTTTTCTTCTGTACGGTAGAAATCATTATGGTGTTTTTGGATTTGTGCAGGAGTCACAGACCAATTTTTTTCCCACTCTAGAGTTACACCTATAATGTAATAGGAACTACAGTCTTGTTTGAATTACCATTGTGTTGCGTTTGGATGCTGTTGTGTCTGGTGGTCAAAGCACTGGGAAAAGTAGCTCATAATCTGTGAAACACATGAACTACATTCCTGTGACATTTAGAAATACTTGGCAGAGAGAGAGTGTTGACTGAAAGGGAGCACCGTTACCTTCCCTTGTAGTTTGCTTTGTGTTATGGTGGCTAAGAATACTGTTGCATAACAATTTTTAATTGTATTACTTTTAGGCGAAGAGGCCAGTTGCTTTAGCATAATATTCTTTTTTTGTGCAGAAAGAACATATTCATCACCACACACCACTGCTCACTTCCCAGTATGTAACTGACAGCTTGAATGGAGAGAACCTCCTGAAACTCACTGCAGGTAAAGAAGACTGATCCTTTACTAGAAAGGCCTTGACTGGGCTCTCAGGTTTTATTACCTATTACAATGCTTATCCTCTGGGAGATCAATTTCTTGAATTGAAAAATGTGGCAATATAATAACCAATACTACAGCTATAACCATCTCTTTTCCTTGCTGAGGACAGAAAAGAAAACAAACCTTACATTCTATACTAAGCCCCACTAAGACAGTTTTAAATATGAAAAGGAATAACAAATCCTAAGTGGGAAAATGGCAGAACTTAATACAGAGCTGAACACTAATGAATACTCTGTCACCATGTCAGAATCTCAACTATCCAAGTCTTGGTGAGTCTATTTAGCCGTGAGAGCTTCCTCCACATCGAGGGTATGAAAGGAAACCTGGAACCCTCAAACATGTCCATGCACGCTCCTACTAAGCCCCACAGGATGTGATGGGATAGATCCTCATGCCATAAAAACAAGTCTGGTGGGCTGCAATACAGCGTTCTTGTTATTTTGGGCACTTTGATCAGACAAGCCACCGAAAGCTATCGTTATGACATGGTCCCCAGGGAAGCCCTGTGCCAAATACTTTGTGATAGGGCTAGAGCATGTCAGATGTGAGCAGTCTGCAGCAGCTCACCCAGGAACCAGGCTTTCCCCACTGTGGTACCCAAGGCTGCAGTAGCTGTGGGTAGCTCCTGATAATTTCTAACCTAAAGTAGTGTCTGTCTTTTGGTTGAAGAAGTCATGGGTCTCAGAGGTGGGATGGACTCAGGAAACTGTATGTTCGTTCTTCCATCGAAGCTCTGCACTCATTTCCAGCCCACTACATATAGGTGATATTAATGTGCGATAGGTAATAGCTATAATAGCATACAAATATTAATTTATAATAGATATATGATAGGTATAGTATCTATGTCCTTGAGAAAGCCAGAAGCAGAAAGCCTCAGCACCTTGCTTATTCCTAAACAACAGATGCTTCAAAATGGCTTTTCATGTTACCAGTTTCTTTTAAACAGCTAAACTTTCTCCTCAAATGCACAACAATTTGCCTGTGGTCCAGATGGCAGGTAGCTATCAGGGGTCCCCGGGGAATCCACTGGCAATGCAGGTTACCTCTGGACAATGGCCCTTGTGACCATGGACCATGCCGTTGTCTGACAGATTTTATTATCCAGGGTGAGACAGAGGCTTGGTCTGAAGGATGAGATGCTGTCAGTTCAGGTGAGGAGGTGTCTCTATGCTGAACTGGTAGTGGGAGGGAGAGGGAAGGGACAGAGCTATGGACCTCTTGCCTTTCCTCTCCTACTAACACACACCAACTATTCATATTGGATTTGCATTTTCAAACAACAAAAAAAAAAGATTTTTTTAAAAACAACCCAACTGTTATTAAGGAGGATTACAAGGATAACTATCTTTAGGTAAAAAAGAGACTACTAATCTCACAGCCTACATTATTGTACATATTCAATACCACCTAAATTGCACTAAATTGCTAGAAGAAAGCTCTGTTTATCCTCATGCAGTGGTTAAGATCTCCCTGTCTCAGGGCTCTGTAGCCATGGGCTTCAGGGCCAGCTCTGGTAACAGGGGTGTAACACTCACCGCTGTATTTAAGAGCATTTGTTACTGGGGATTAGTAGTTTTCCCATAGCGCCCAGGAGCCCCGGCCACGCTGCAGAGCCCCGTTGTGCTCGGAGCTGCACGAATGTGCTGTGGTGTTGTCTTTGTAATGTTTCAGCTTGATCCCCCAAAAAAAAAAGGAGCCTGTGGGAGGAAGGTTTGTGTTGGCTGTAAACCAACACGTGCACAGTTTAATAACATACATCTATGTTCAATGATTTCAGCTCTTATCTTTTAATTAGAAGCTATAGGACCCTAACCCAATTTTAAACAGCTTACAAGTGCAGATTTTATAGTCTTACCTTTTATTTTCTTTGTACTGAGGTGAAGTAGTGAGAAAAATCACTGTTAAGGAAAAAGCACTTGCAGTAACTATTATTCCTCAACAGATTTTAAGTTTTTCTACCAGCTTTGAAGCTGTTATTTCCAGGTCTCCCTGGGAGAGACCTGGGAGACACGGTTAATCCTGGGAACAGAAGGGTTTGACAAAAGTGTGTTTTGCCAGTTTGAGAAGCCCTATCCTTACGAGGTCTTCAATTACATTAATTAATTAGTCTTATATAATTCAATTCACACAGCTGAACAGACCTAATTAAAAATAAGTACATTTACGAGCTATCTTGTTACAACAGCATTAAGGGTAATGAGTTCATTAAGCTCCATGTGAAGACATTATTAGGCTGAGGGTACAGGCTGCAACGTGTTGAAGACACTCACCACCGAGGAAAGGAGGCTCTGCCAACAGAGATAGCCTATCTGCACCAAAAGCATTTACTTCAAAGATCATAGATAACACTGGAGGGCTTAATGAGGGTGTATTTTTAAAATGTAAATAGGAGGATCTAGTGGGCACGTAAATTGCATAATACTCAGTATACTCTCCGCGCTGGCTTATGGAAGCAAAGAGGGTAAAAGTTAGCAGGTTACGTCGCTCCCCCTATTTCAAAGGGGTTTTCTGCTTGTAGATCAAGTCCTATTAGATGTGCTTACTCATTGGAATGGTATCATAAGCTTGAAATAGCTGCTACACACCCCATTTGTCTGAGTACTCCTATTTGTGAGGTTTGTCCCAAACTGTTCGGCTGGTAACTGAAATAAATAAAAGGTGGCTCGCAACACTGTTGTGCTGCTCCACTTTTAAAATTGTGAACTTTCAAAAAACCTCTTTCAGATCAAAATGGCATAAATGTCAAAACAGGATTTATTTTATGATATGCAGGACTGATAATTGATTCTTTAAAAGTTTGCTGTGTTTTCACATGAAACATTAAAATGTTATGTGCTGAACTGGCAGACACAGGAAATTTTTAATATGCTGAAATAAAACGTGCTTAAATAACCCTCCACAATACTCTTTCATTCTCTGCTTTGCTTATATTGAGAACCAGCCGTCACTTTTAAGTTTTAATAAGTTTCATATGTTTCGTAGAGGAACTGTGTTTGGTTAATTCTAACCTTTAATTAGTAGCCTCTGGATTGGTGTATACCCCAGGCACGGGGATGTTATTAGTGTGAACTGAAAGCTATGTGTGTTACTCCATAACAGATCAAAACAAACCTTGTATGCTCTGACAGCATTAAACCCCACTGAGACCTGGTGCAGGATATGGTTTTCCACTTGCAAAAGAAAATTGTAATTCACAAGCCTTTGCCAGATGTTGTCCCCCCGATACTTCAGCTTCATTACATACCTACCGAGTAGGTGGTCACCTAAGGTAAAGCCAATGTGCCCTACTAGAGCATTTGCTAGTGTAAATAATTTCTCCTTTTTTTTTTCCTTTTTTTTTTTTTTTAAAGATCAAAACCAGCAACAAATACTAAAAGGACGTGCTGGAAAATGGCTGTTTAATATGAATAGGATCCTGTTGTTTTCTGAGAGGAACACAGTGGCTGTTCATCCCTGGCATTTCATTAGCATGTAGATAGCTAGCACAAGCGTGTACTACTGTCAGACTGTTATCGGATTTTAGCTGGTCAACAAAAATCACCTTTATTATCTATACAAAATGAAGAAAACTTTTTTTTTCCCCAGAAAAAAGTTGAAACTTTGCATGGAAAAGAGAAACTTGAACAAAAAAATTGTACTCAGCCTTTACCTAAATTTACTTTGGAAACAGCTTTGGTGAGCCTGCCTTGGTGTCTTCACATACTCAGCTGTAAACACAAAAACATCACTTACATGTTGTAAATGTTACTGTAACTTTTGTGGTCCAAGAATATAAGTGAGGCAGGATTGTGGACAGCAATTAAAATTAAAACAGTGTTCCATAATTGGAAAACATGGAATAATTTTTAAACTTAACCTTCTTCAGTAATTTTATGTAAATTTCTGTAAATAAAAGGAGGGGTTTCTGGTTTAGGATACGCAGATAGCTTTTATTTGTTCCAGGAGATTTTATAAGCATGGCAAGTAATGACTGCAAGTGCACTTTAAGATAAAAAGCATTAAGAAGACTTTTAAAAAGCAGTGAAGTTCTCCCTGGCTTCTGGACTTTTTGAGAAGAATTAGATAAACGTTTGACTCTGAATGCCGCAAGGTATGACTACTTGAAGCCATAGAATTCTTATCTGCTACCATGGTGGAAACCAGCCTGTGAACATCAGACATTCAGTGACATACTTACATGATCTATTTTTGACCGGGCCTAATGTAAGCGTTGTGATAAAAGGGCAGGTCCTGCTGACAAGTTGGCACATGAAGTGAAATACAAATGCCGGCGGTGCTACACAGCAGTCCTGCAAAGAGTTTTCCTTCCAGGAGCAGCACAAAGGAGCTATGTCTGTAGGTACGGGTGCTCTCCTGCAGGATCAGGCCTGCCTGAATGCAAATGGGATTGCTTTATTGATTGTTTTGGTGCTTGCCTGAATAATTTCTCGAGAACTGTATTGCAGCTAGCATATTTCTTTCCTTCTGTAAAAAGCCTCATGCAGCTTCAGTTCTATCAATGGGGCCCCCCATCAGGGAAGTCAATAGCTGTCATGGAAGTGATTTAAAACTAGTCACACAGCAAGTCCTAGCTATTTTATTAGAGTACACAGAGTGCAATGTTATTTCTTTGTCTAGGAACACCACACTGGCAACCCATTTTGAGCAATTGCCCATATCTGTCTTTTCACGCATCTTGGGTTTAGTGGTATCACACCCTATGTCCATGTAATCAAGGAAAAAATCTTCTCTCTCATAGGCAGCAAGAGCAAATTATTTTTCTGAACCTGGCTTTTTGAGGGCTTCCAGTGCTAAATTTTGTGTGCGAAGAAAGCAATAAAATTTGCAGGCCAACCTGAGCTAAGCTTTGAGGTTTGAGAAGTCTGAAAAGCCACGGTAGTTTTTTCTTCTTTTTTCCCCTCTTTTCCCTTCCTCTTCCTTTTTGCTAACAGACCAAGGCAGATCTGCCAACTTCTATTTCAACAGCCTCTGCAACATAGATCTTTCTCTACGGTAAACACCGCAGGTCATTTCTTTCAAGCATGTTATCTTATTGAGTTTAGACCTGGATTAATCTCTTCTTTAGACGGGTGACTTTCAACTCCTTGACAGAAATCTGAAGAGCATAAAAAAATGGTTCTGGTCAAAATTACAGATCAGCTGGAAGTTCACATTCAGTCGCGCAGGATTTCCTCTGGAGGAATGAATGAATGAATGAATGAGGGCCATTTTATTTGTCAATTATGTTGTTTGCCTCCAGAGGATAATAGCCAAGCAAATTAATTAGTGAAAATAAGCCACAAAACCATCAAAACATTCAGGCAAAGCTTCACTCAAACTAACATGTTCAATTAAACAGAAACTTGGACTGGCAGCTCAGTGTTTTTACACTATTTGTTGATTCTACTGACAGCTTTAATCATTGCTGAGCTGACACTCCAGTGGTACAAATGAGTAAATAAAACGTCAGTTTTGCTTACGATGACATTGAACATAACTGTTCAACCTTGACAGGTCTATATTTGTAGATAAGAGAATCACTTCTTTAGACTTTCCTGCAAGAGTAACACAGCTAAAATCTGCACAGCTACTACGTATGTGGCCTGTAACCAATAAAAGTCAGTTATTTTCATTTGTGATTCTTTGACAAAAACTGGCGTCATTTTTTTTCCCTAGTCAGAAGGGCAGAGCAGCTGCAACATGCACCCAGCTCCAGATCTCGGAGCAAAAGCCTCACCTCACCGAAACTGATGGGAGTCTTGCTATCAGCTCCTGTGGGCTCAGCGCTGGCTCTACGCTCGGTTCTAAGGATTACGTGAAACTCCAGGTTTTTCTGTGAAAAATCCGGTGTCAAAGAGGTTCTTTGTTTAAGGCATAACCTGAGTTGTCTGTCAAATGTGGGCCCCGATCCAGCAAAGCACTTAAGCACATGTGTAGCGTTGTTGAAACCAACGGGACTACCGCTCACATGCTTAAAGTCACGCGTGTGTTTAAGTGCTTTGCCGGCCTGAAGCCTTGCAGAAGTCCTTTATATCATGTTGATTTCAAAGCACATTTCGTTATTACATCACTGTGCTGTTCTTGGCAGGGAATGAATTAATAAAGGAGACAAGGAGAGGTCCAGCAGGAGCTGCTGGGGGAGTGGGACACTGCATTCCTTTCAAAACAAGGCCGTGGCAATAAGTTTTCAGGAGACATGAATCAGCCACGTAGGCAGTTATAAACAACGTGGAGCAGCCGTGCCGGGTGACATACCGCTGCACCATGTATATTGCAAGAACATATCGATACCGGGTACTTTTTGTTTTTAATTTTCCCACAGACTTGGCATCCACCCACGCTCCAAGGCCAACTGGAGTCTGGTCGGTGAGAGAACACCCTCGTTCCTTCTCTCTGCATGGGATTTTAATGCTATTTCACGAGCTGGGATTATACGTCTGGAGAACAGCACTGGTTTTTATGCCATGCTATTGGCATGCAAGTACTCTACAGATATATTAAACCCAAACTGTCTCCCTGAGGACACAGTGGTAAGCGTAGGGTTGGGTGGAGAGATGTGCTCACTCTCAAAGCACATGAGAAGAGCTCTCCCAGAGAGATGCTCTGTTGCATCCTGGACCCTGTGGCCGTACCTGTGTTGCTGTTTGAGTGATGGGGTTAAAGCTGAGCTTCTTTCATACGGGCAGTCCCGTTCAGATCATGCATTTTGGGAAACCAGGAACCCACTACCATGACATGGCCATGCTACTTCTTACCAGCAGCCAACTGTGCACCCACTGCCGGTGGGCTGGCTTGGCAGCCATGTCCACTCCTGTCGGTGAGGTCTCAGAGCCCACATTGCAGAGAGCCCTGTGCCATTGCATCGCAGCACTGCACTCCTGACACCTCACCTGGGCTTGCAAGGCGTGATGGGATCTGCAGGCAGCATCTGCGCGGGTAGGGATGGTGGCAAAAGCTATGCTGGCTTCTCCTCTTGTCGTGGTGGTGGGAAGCCTATTTAGGAAGGGAGCAGCTAAATAGAAAAGCAAGAGCACTTTGGGGAATGGGGCAGAAAAAAGAGGGCAGGCGTAGAGGGGATGAGGAAGGAGGAAGAAAGTATCAAATAATTGGTATATGAAGGCAATGTCCTGGGAATGGCTGAAGGTCCCTTTTGGGACCTCTCACCGTGGAGCTACCAAAGTGAGGATGGGGAGGGGGGTGCAACCGCGTTCAGCTGTGACGGCAACAACATGTGCTCTGTGCTGTGGGAAGAGAGTACCGGGGGGGAAATCTGGGAATGGAAATTCAGTACTGCAAAGAATCTGGCCTGTTGTTATCTGGGAAAGGTATCAGCGCCCCTTTCGCTTTGCTGGGATTGAGTTAAATACAACTTGTATTGATCACATGAATGGGAGGGAACAACAGAAGCTATAGGGCTTTCAAAGTTATCTTCACACACAATAAAATGTAGATAAATAGCACAAGTCTAGTACTTCTTCTCTTGGAAAGTTTCTTTTAAGGAAGCCACTGTGCTACAGATACTGACAAGCAGCTGGAAGAAAAAACTTCCAGTACCATGGAGGCCAGTGGGAAGAGGGGCCAAGCTCCCTGTCAGAGCCTCAGCTCCATATGCCTTTTCTGTTGAAGTCTGCAAAAACTTGGTAGGAAGGACAAGGGATTTATTTATCATGTCATCTTGGAATTCTAGCAGTTTGGCCCTGTTTTTCATTTTCTTGCACTCTTTTGATTTGTTTGCTTATTACTGATAGATATTTTAATGCCATTCATGACCAGAATACAACAGATCACGTAATTAAATTTAAACAAAGTAAAACCAACTACGATTTTCTAGTCTGAAAAGGGGCATGATTTAGATTATTTCCTTGAACTAGGACCCAATGTCCCCTTTGATGAAAGTTACAGGAAAGCTCTCAGCAGCAGCTTAAACACACACTGCCAAGCTCACAACAGAGAAGGAGCACTCGCACACTTTCAAGAGGATGTTTTGCATCCTGTTATTCCAGCAGCACGCGGCATTGCTGTTCTCATGGAGCCTGAATTGCTGCTTTTCATGGGAAACCTCATCTGGAGGTGGGCTATAAACATCTTTTTCTGTTGCATACATTGCACAGGGCTGGGACTTAATACAAAATGAGGACCTAACCCAAGGCCCTCTATAACCGATGGTAAACTTTCTGTGATTTCTCTGGGATTTGGATCAATTTCTCTGCCTGTAATTGCTGATATAGGAGGAATGTTATTTTTGCTGTAGTACTTGCATTAAGAATCAGAGCTATCATTTGATCAAGCTTGTTGCAATATGCTTGCTGGCAAGAGACTTAACTTCTTTGAAGGATTTAAATCTGCTAAACCATCTGGGAAAGCAAAGATAATGCAAAATGTAATTTTAATGTATGTAAATGTAATGCAAAATGTAATTTTAATCAATGTCAGAAGTGGACTACTTTTTACAATCTGATTCTTATCTACAATTCTTACGAATAATGTACTACAGCTTTTACATTTTTTGTTTTAGGACAGCTACTTCCCAATGATTTTCCTTTTAAAAACGTTTCAGGAGCGAGGCAAGAAAAAGAAGAGCTTGCGATAATACACTGCAGCGTATGCGTTATGTTCCCGATGCCGGCCACATTCAGCTTATCTCTGTGTGTGTCATTCTGGTGTGGATGTGGCTGTGGCTGTGCTGGCTAAGGAGTTATCCCTCCAGCTTGGCCCCTGCGGTTCACCGCTGCCCTCCTGCAGAGGGCAACTCCAACAGATGGGTGTACCTAGCTTTTTCTTAACTCGGTGGATCTCATTTTGAGCAATTTTGAGTTGTGGGTCCTGGCTAGTGCAGGTTTTTGTCATTTGGAGCAGCTTTGGGAGCACTCCCCAAGCAGGAGCTGCCTCCTGCAAGTGATGAGGACCTTGGTCCCATGTCATCATGCTTTGCCACCCCCATGAGCTCCTTGGCCACGGGTTGCCTCCGCGGGGTGTTATCCATCCTGGAGCTTGCTGGCGAGACCAACTCCAGTCGCTACAGCTGCAGGCAGGGCTACAGTGGCGACCGGTGATCAAGCTGAGCCTGTGGTGGTCTCACGAGGCAAAAGGTCAAAGATGCTGACAAACTGCACCTTTTAAAAATCACAGAGATCTCTAACCCCTTCCACCAGAGAAGAGTTAGATGTGAAAAAATCTCTTGGGATCCTCGCAGGGGTTTTAATCCTCTGTATGGGTTGAGCCAAGTGGCTCCATTCAAGAAGGGTGCCTGGAAATTAAGGTTAGAGGAAGGAAGCGTTAATTTAGGTAGGGGATGTCAGTGCATGGACAGGTTGTGGGTAAAATTGACAGCACCTCCCAGATAGAAGCGGTTGCTATATAGCAGTAGAAATTGGGGAGGGCAGAGGTCTCCTGCGGGGGCAGGGAAGGAAACTCCTGCAGCCTGCAAAGCACGCTGGAGCAGGGAGCAGGAGAGCACCTGGTCACTATTTACCACTTTCCTGCGCTCTTCTGCCCTCTGCTCCATTTGGCTGTGAGCGGTGATGGTGTTTACCGCTTTTCAAAGATGGCATTTCTTCTGCATGACACTATTTACTCTGGGTGTAGGAGGAGGTGACCCACTGATTATCCTAACAGACCAAAGGAGCAGAAAGTCAAGTTTCAAGCTATTGCTGTGACTTAAGAAACATGCAAGGCTTTTGCCTCTGGACATAATCAAGTCAACGTGTTCAGTATTGGTTTATGCTTAAAAAGCAAAGTAAAAGCAGATGAAGTGTATTTATAGGCTCATCAGCCAATGAATGGATGAAAGGGAAAAAGAAATTAATGGGAAAATGTCAGCCAGGATAGAGGAGGGACTCACTGTGAAGTTCATGCCCAGACCAACAATTTGGAGTTAATTCCAAAGACCAGGGTATCTTGATTTACAGTAGAAGAATAATTGACACTTTATCAACTCTGAATTTAAAAATAAACCAGTAGAAATAGCCTAGTGCGAAGGAGATCCTTTTGCCAGACTACCTCAGGCTGGGAAAGGCTAAGGGGCACTTAGGTCTGGCCACTTGCAAATGTGTGGCTTTGATTTGAAGCTCAAAATCTTAAATAAAAAAGGGAACATAGAAAGCAATGTTACAACAACGAAGCCTAGGCTCCTTTACACTCCCCAGCTTCAGATAAACCTGGGTATAACTCTGAGAGCGATGAAGAGGAAAGAAAAGTGGAGGAGTAAAGTACCGCTTCTCTCTGTCTTTGTGCTTTTCTGCTGTGCTGAAATTGCTGCTTTTTGTGTAGGCAAAAATCTCATATTTAAAAGCTATTTTCGGCAACATGAAATACAGGGACAAGCAGAAAGAAACAACAGCCTTGTTAATTGAAATGTGAGGGCAGGCTAGTAACACAAGATACGATCACTGAACCATCCCCCTTTTAAAAATGATTTAGGGAGTTGAGAAGAAGACTTTACATTTCATAAAAATCTCATTGTCTGATCTAGTCCAGTAGTTAAGAGAAAGGGATATGAGGAAAGCAGCATAATGAAACCCAGCCCAAGGAGGCCAGACTAGAACAAAGGAGTTGCTGTTGATTTCGTGTCAAGCTTTGCCACGGTTTGACTGTGTGATCTGGAGCAAGTCTTTACGTCCATGCTGCCATCAAAGGTGTGATTGCAGCTCATATAATCATGCCTTCGAGCTCTCTTTGCATCAGTTTAGCCATCTGTACCAGAGCCATCGTACACTTTTACCTCTTTTAAGGGCTGTAGTAACGACTGACGTAATCCGAGTTTGCAAAAGCTTTTGTGGTCTTCTGATGAAAAGCATGGAAATTCAAGACACTGTAATATTTCTGCTCATTGAGCCTACTGATAGAGGCATGTGTCTTGCTGCTGGAGGAATCCTTTAATAAAACAAAATCCGTTGCTCATCCACTTTCTTCTGGCTGCAAAACCATTGCTGTGAATTGACGCAGACTTAAAAATGTAAGCCAGAGCACAGAACTGAGCAATAATACACATACATGTGTTCTTGGCAGTGCCTTGATGCAGATCATGACCACGATCCATTTAACGAATGTATATTATTTAATGGTCTCATCCGGTGTTGATTTAAAAAAGAACAAATTGGAATATTTTGCTCAAATGGCAACTAGGGGAAGATGACTTAAAACCAAGCTGTTCCCTTAATTCTGGTAGATCTCAGGGCTAGAAACAGCCCCTTGAAATGGCTTTAAATGAGCCCAAGTGGAGTTTACACACTGGTGCTCATAATACAATTCAAGTTGCAGAGAAGTAATAACGGAGAACACACACACAATAGAGGCTTAGTGCACAAAGCTTGTAATGTATAATTTGCAAGGAATATTTCTTTAAAAATGTAGAGCAGGAGTATCACTTATCGTTCCCACATGGAACAAGTGGTGAAAAGGTTGTGGAAATAATTTTTATTGTTATCATATGTTTTCCCTAAATGTTGCTATAGGAGTAAACCTTTTGTGGCATTACTTACAATATGCTATTGTTTGACATCCAACATTACACTTATGTTTGAATAGCTTACCCTTGTAGCATCCTTCTTTTCCTTTGTTGATTAAGTCTGAGATAAATATACCATTGTTTTCATGAAGACTTAAAAACTATTCAGTCTCCTGCTGGGTGACTGAATATTAAAAGAACGGCAGGAGCGATCTTAGTGGAATAACCCACTCAGACAGTTGCTCTTCAGATTGAGGGATCCAGATTCGATGCTCTGATCTAATTTCTTTCAATTCCTGTGCCCTAGGATGGTGCACCCAGCTCCTGGAGACACTGGCTGACTGTATGACTCTTGCTGCTACCCAACTCCATCAAGAAAGAGGAATTTGCAGCCTGAAGCAGGTCTACAGGATTTGGGGATGAGTAAAACTTCCTACAGTTGGTTTCATTTGACTTGTGTGGTCAAAATGAATCATAGTGGGTCTTCTGTGAAAGTTGATCAAGGAGGTTCTGCTGAAAAATGTGTGTGTAAGTCTCCTGCAGAATGTATTTCAAGTTTTGGGAAAACGTAACTTAGAGATGTAGGGGAGGAGGTAGTTTTCAATGTTCCATTTTTATGGTTTTCAGGGGAACACCTGAAGTTTCAGAAAAAAGAAATACATATATTTTGATTTTTTTTTTCTCAGAAAATCTCATTTTCTGACCATGTATTGCCACTTCCATGTGAAAGGCATAGCAGCTTACAGTTTTATTCCATGCAAAACAGCTGCAGTAAGCCAGGTAGACATCCTTCGTTATGTCCCAGCTACTGAGAAACAGTTGAGTTCTACTGACGTCAATGGATCTATGATACCTAACTGTATTTTTAAATATATTCACCTAAATCAAAAGTTACGAGGTATGGGACCACCTGACACAACTCCTCTTTACTCTTCTCAATGTGAGATCCAGAAGTGCTTTTCTTATGCTTAAAGAGATACAATGCATACATACAAAGATAAACACACATTAAGATATGTAGATATGTAAAGGACTCAGTGTTTTAAAAGCTCAGTGAGTCCCCAGGGGCTTTGGAAGAGGCTGGGGCTCTCAAGACACTGGTGGGATTACCGGATGAGGTACAGTGTTGGGGCTGTCACAGAATCACAGGATGAATGAGGTTGGAAGGGACCTCTGGAGGTCATCTTGTCCAACACCCCTGCCCAAGCAGGGCCACCTAGAACAGGTTGCCCAGGACCGTGTCCAGATGGCTTTTGAATATCTCCAAGGATGGAGACTCCATAACCTCTCTGGGCAACTTGTGCCAGTGCTCAGTCACCCTCACAGTGAAAAAGTGTTTCCTCATGTTCAGGAGGAACCTCCTGTGTTTCAGTTTGTGCCCATTGCTTCTGGTCCTGTCACTGGGCACCACTGAAAAAAACCTGGCTCTGTCTTCCTTGCACCCTCCCTTCAGGTGTTTATATACACTGATAAGATCCCCCTCGAGCCTTTCCTTCTCCAGGCTCAACAGTTCCAGCTCTCTCAGCCTTTCCCCATAGGAGAGATGTTCCTGTCCCTTCATCATCTTTGTGGCTCTTTGTTGAACTCTGTCCACTATGCCCATGTCTCTCTTTTACTGGGAGCCCAGATCTCAACACAGTGCTCCAGGTGTGGCCTCATCAGTGCTGAGGAAAAGGATCACCTCCCTCGACCTGCTGGCAACAGGAGGCATTTATTACCATCAATGTTCCTTTTGACATAATTCAGCATCTAGAGGGTTTACAGTGTTTTAGTGTTCTCACAGGCATCTAATTTTCTAATTTGGTCTCCTGATCACACCTAGAAAAAGGTCATATCCTGGATCCACTGATACTTGGACAAACAAGTCCACCACTGGCAAAAGAAATACCTCTTAATCTAGAAAACTTAATCGGGGAGGGGAAAGGGAAGCAGAATTTCTAGACAATTTTCTAGGGGAAGGCCAGCCCGTGGAACCAAGATGGGCAGAATCCATCGTCCACAAAAGAAAAGAGTCCTTGCTTGCTCAGCACCGGGCCAGGACATCCATTGGCAGAGCACAGCCAGGACCACTCCAGCCCGGCAGCTGCCATGGTCTCCTGGACACTGTGTGTTGGTGCAAGGCCCAGAAAACTTTAATACATAAGCCCTGCTGGAAAGAGCAAGTGGAGGTGAGGTGATAAATATTTTCACTGGTCATCTCAGAGAGAGGCAGTGCCAGCCAAAGGAGAGAGCGACCTGCTGCATGGCCCTGCCGAGGCCTTTTTACCCCTCTAGCCCTCCTCCTCCCTTCACACACCTCCCTCGCCAAGTGTCTGTACAAAATCCTTGCTGCCTCGTGTGCCGGTGTGATGCAGAGAGTTTCACCTGGTATCGCCACTACTCAGTATTGCTTCATAGACCAGGCCTGGTATTACAAAAACTGCAAAATAGCAGGAAAAATTCCCTGGAAACTACCCTGAGACTGCTGCTCCTCCCCTTTTAGGGGCACGAAGTAACTTTGTTTCGGGGCCAGCGGTACAGAAATCCACATCTCTGCAGAAGGAGTTTGCTGTGAGCTGTGAATTACATGCTGCTCTCTGCTATGCGGGCTAGCATCCACAAAAAAAGGGCCGAAAACCTGCCTGAGCCTGCAATCACATTGCATGTACCTTCACATCGTGCCCTCTGAGATGCGCCGTGGATATTTTAGCGGAAAAGCAGCCCCTTGCATTGAAGTGTATTGATTCAATAAACTTACATCAGCCTTTAAAGGCGAGTTGCTTTCAAATAATGGTGCATAATGTCAAAAATATATGTTGCGTAGCTTACGTAAAGTTTTCATCTCATTTTCAGTAACCATTTAAACAGAAATGTTTCATTTTAGGTAAATGTTAACATTATGTTAAGCTGTATTCTACTTCTGTGTACTAACAAAGGTCATGAATAGAGTAATAAGTGTTTGAGGTTTGCAGGATCGCTTTGATGTAAATTCTATTTGCCACTGGTATTCTCCATTTACCATATATATCCCCAGAGAACGGCTTGCCTGCATAGCTCATAAATTTGTTATAAATCATAATGCTTCTATTACATCATTTCCAACCTATCCAAGCTAAAAGCACAATGTGATTTTTTTTTTCCTATGTGAAATTTCCAGTTTGGTGGCATATCTGCTGCATAATAAATTCCAGACAGTCATTCTTTCACGATATATCTAACGTCTGCATTTTAGACCCAATCTAGTTGATTATTGAAAACTGTGGGAGTTTGCCAGCGGTTACGGCAGGACCAGAATTGGGTCCTCTCTGTATCTAACTTGCCTTTGTTGGAGCAGCATGCTGGTTTGGAACCGGCTTCTAATGAGAATGTATCTGGAGCTGCAAACATCAGATGTGCTAATTGTCTGCTGAAATGCTGGTTTCGGTGCCAGCAGTAAGCGTTGGGTTTCTAATTCAATGCTGTTTGCTTTCTCTTATGATTTAGTGCCACAAAATTCATCTGTTACGCTTTGTAACGATGGCAAATGAGGAAAATTCTGGCTTGCAATGAACAGTTCTGCAATATGGCAAAATAATGACAGCAATGCACTGTATTTCTGATATGTTTCTACTATGTATACTTTCACTCCAAAACAGGGAAGGGAAAAAAAATTACGTGGCTTTATGTCACAGTATTAGCAATGCTAGGTACTAAATCTTGTTGAAAGGTAAGTAAGTGTAAAGTGTAAGCCACCATTTGCAAGCATTTTTATACCCAAGTTAGTCTCCAGACGTGCATATTCCATTGAATTCAGTGGAATTATCCATGTGTATTCAGTTATTCAGTTGTATGCCTGTAGTATTGGGACTTTGTCTGGTAGGAAACAGAAAGCCGAGATAAAACTGCTGGTTTATAATATTCAGAAATACTTTAGCCTGAGAATAGCAAATGCGTCACAGTCATAGTAATCATGCGCTCTACTTTTGACCAGGGGCATAATTTGGTGCTTACGTGTGAGTCTACCTGTTTTCTGTTTATCTCTGATAAAAATATCATGAAGAATAAAACTAAAACTGCCTGAATAATGAAACAGTGTTAACAGAACTATCTCTAAAAGTGAACAGATACAGCAGAACTTGCATCTTTCATCAAGATTTTTATACAACTCATTAGGAAACAAAATTGGATTTGGGGAGGCTTAGTTGTTTCAGGCGGTAAAATGGAAATCTTTTCACAGTGCTATTTATGAAAATGTGTTCTGAAAAAATGTTGACATTTTAATTTTTCATTTCTTCATCTCATTCTTCTCGTCTCACTCAGCCCATTCAAGCACAAATGCAGCAGCATTTAGAATCAAGAAGTGGGACAAGCTGCCTCAGGTAGTGAAACTAGGGAAAAAACTATGATGAAGGAACCAGAAGGGTGTAAAAGGCAAGGCTTTTTAATTAATATTTTGGTCTTGTGAGATGATCAAGACTGTGCTAGAGACCTAGAGACCTAGAGACCTTTTGTGAGACGAGGGCAGGTTTGCAGAGGGCTCTCCAGAGATGAGTCTTTGCAATGCTGCCGTCAGCAGAAGGCTGCCTGAGCCCAAGGGTTTTCCAGTGGACCCGGAGCAGGGACACAATAAACCACAGGGAATGCTTGGCCCACTGTGTTAAGCACTGAAAAGATACAGGCATCCCCACGTAGTCCCTCTCCATCCCCCCAAAACACCCTGCAGGAGACCGATCTACGTGCAGAGCTGAAATGAGAGTTAAAAAGACGAACACGGCAATGGGTCAATTAGGTACATTTTTGCCAGCAATTTCCCACGTATACCCAAGCTCCATTTAAAACAGAAGCTTCCTATCAAGCAATCCTTTGAAATTATTTACTCTTTTATGGTTGCAAAATATGGCAACATAATACCTTTAATGGAAACCCAAATAAACGGCATATGCTGCAAAGTGTCTATGAACGGGCTTTATGGGCTTGAATTCTTACGTCATACACTGGTTACAATTATGACTCCAGCGAATGCCTTGAGGACGTAGAAGAGCATATATAGAGTTTTAATGAAGGTATAAATTGATAATGTTTATTTTAAAAGTATATTATCACACTGAGAAAGAAGGCAGGGGAAATGTCATAAATAATGAAAAGATTTATTGTTGCAAAGTGCTTTACAAGTGTTACAATATATTAAAAAATAGTGGTCCCCCATAAAGGCGTTGGCTGCATGGGGCACTCCCACGAGCTCAGCAGCAAGCACCACAAAGACCCCATGGATTGGGCCTAAGTGGCAACGTGACGATCTTCAGGCCGATGGATTGTGGCAGTGAGCATCTGCCCTTGGGCTGTCTAGTCCAAAGGGCTGACACACAAGTTTAGGGGTTTATGCAGGTGGGGACATATGGGGCAAGTTTGGGTGTATCCCTGCGCCTTGTTGGGATAAACTGTTATTAACTGTGATTATCCAGACCTTGACATCTTTTTGGGCATGCTTGGTGCCAGACCGTAACCAGCCTTTAGTCCTTGGTGGGAGCCATTTTCTGCACATATTGCCAAGTTAAGACAACAGTATGTAACTGCTTCAGCTGGAAATGTTTTAAAACCAGCTCTGGTGTGGCTCAGTGTTCTTATCCTCTTCCCATCCCATACTATGCTCATCTCCTTTTTTGTTTTAAAATCTTATTTTCACAGTACCAGAAACATGATTTATTTTTCCTATTAACAGTTGAAATGAAATTCCTTACAATGTAATAACTATCCCATGTATAACCTTCCTCTCCCCAAAACTTTAAGATCCCACACTGTTATGAGACTATTCTGCAACTGACGTATTTATGATCAAGCATTTCTTGGCCATATTTGGTGTGTGTTTAGCTGTTTCAATATGTGTTCAGTCCGGATATACTCATCAATTGAACAGTTGTTGTACGTGAAGAGTACGTGTACTTTGTGAACAGCTTTAGTGGCGGCTTTCCAATGGCAGGAGAGAGTCAGACCACCGCCGTTTTGGCATCCTGCCCTGGTCCCACCCAGCAGAAGATGTCAGGAAGGTGTGTGAGTGCTTAGGCACATCGAGATTAGGATTTGCAAAGTGTCCAGAGGAGATGCCAAGTGATTAGTGAGTCATGGAAGGAAAACCAGAAATCATCTCGGGACCTGAATCCAGACCTACCCCATCCAGGTGAATATCATAACTATGGTACCAGAGTTGTGTTTAGACGTGTCTATTTAGACCTGTACATGTCACCTGAGCTGTGCTGAAGTGGTGGATTGCCCACACCGCAATCCTGCTGATGTCTCCAGTGGGTCCAAGCCCTCTGGCATGATCCACCACTGTGGATGCGCAGGGACACACCAGGGCAGCCCCAGGATTGAGGTGGCCACTTTGCAGGCAGTGAGGGGAAACGGGAAGATTTTTCTCCTGCTCTGAAAGAAGGAGTCTAGCTGAGTTTGTCACTTGTCCCCAGCGGAGGACTTGCAATCCTTAGCCGGGGTGGTGCAGGCTTTGGACAGGGCATGCGAGCAGCAGGAGAGGCTGGCAGTGACTGGAGATCATAAAGATCAGTGCCTTCGCCTGCAGTGCAGGCTCCTAAATCATCTGGGGAAGGCATCTAACAGCTTTACCCTAACCCACCACATGTGGGATACTGTACGTGTTTCCCCAACGCTTTATGGGAAATACAAACCAGAAAATGTTGACCCAATCCTGCTCTGTGCTTCTACCGCTGCCCCCCCCCAGATGGTGCTGCCGTCACGAGCCCTCACATGTCAGTCCAGCAGCCTGGCTTCCCCACCAGTTGGTCGCTCCATACTCATGTAGTATCAGATGACCCTGCTAACAACGTGTTTTGGCTCCCATCTCCTGGATGGTTGCAACGAACACATCCACTCCATCATTACACAGCGAGGGTGGAGGGGCTGGGATTCAGGGACGGGCAGCGGCTGGTCCTCTCCTGGGTTACTGAGCACAGAAGCAGGGAGGAGCCCAGGGGAAAACTGCATCTCAGCACCCTTTCTTACAGCACCTCCCAACCCTGCCTGCTCCCTGCCATGCAAATAGGCTCCCCTGTTCTGCTATATTTGGAGCTGGGCCAGTGCTCAGAACTGGCTAGCGTAATAAGTACCCTTATTCTCTGCGGAGAATGAGGAAATCCTGGCTCTGGTGAACTTACAGGCAAAACTCAGAGACATTTTCTTTACTCTAACAGCACTTAGCAGATGCGTTTCACTGTTAGTATGAAGCCCTGCACCTCCTTTCAAACTGCTCTGTGATGTGACTGCTAAAGCACTACAAGACCAGCATTTACTATAAAGCTGAAATGTTAATATTTATACACTGTGTCCATTGGGATGGAGTAATTAATTTTTTATTAAGAAGCTATTAAAGCATTTTTCTAAATTGCCCCAAATGAGTTTCCCACCTAAAACATGCTGTTCTTTTTTTCCCCAACTTCTTTTTCTTTTCAGTGTATGGCTTTGATCTTTTGTTTGACTTGTGCTTCACAAAAAAATGCTCATAAACCTTCACAGAAAGGTTCTCTTGGCTTATAGCTTTATTCAAGAAATATGGCGGATCTGTAGCAAAACCATTTTAGGAGCACGTAGGAAGAGACGTCTACTTGCTGAGTACCAGAACAAAAAGGTTCGCTTCCCCAAAGTTATAGAAAGACACTTTCCAATATAGAGAAGTCTGTTCTGATTTTGGTTACAGATTGTACCACACTTTATAAAGCTTGGCCCTTTAAAGTATGAATGAGATTTCATGTACTTCAGTTCTTAAAAAGCTTTCAAAAATGCTGCGGCAAGCCCATGCAAGTCTTTCTGAATGCTTCCCCGGTTCAGACAAGCACGAATCCTGTGGCTACAAACAAGTGCCTGCCTGCTGTAACTCCGGGGTAGGAACCGACCACGGAACAGGAGGGTGAGAGTTAGTAATTTGCCGTAATCCAAGATTACTACAGTTTTATTGCAGTTCTCCACAAATTACAGATGTATGTGGGAACTAATGGTTTTTCTAAGCGCCGATATGTGCTCTGCTCAGGGGGTATGGAATTAAGAGCAGAAAGATCATTTCTCAGCAATTAGCACTTAAGCTGCTATTACTGTAGTTTTCTAATAAAATCCAGGAAGAAAAGCTCACTGTATCTATATTATTGTCTCTCTATTGTGCTGCTTTAATTTTTTTTTTATAATTTCACTTTCTTCTGCTAGAAGCAAATAGGATGAAAGTAGTAATGAAAACCCAACACGTTACAACACAGATCTGAAGAGCTGCTGCTATTTGTGTTTTAACATCTAAGCTTCACGACAGATACTGTTTGCAGATGCAGGAGAAAGAGAGACCGGCCACCCTGCAAGGCCAAAGGAGAACTCAGCCAAGGATATCCCAAAGCCTTTGAATCAAAGTTTGACCGAGGTCGCTGAAAGCTGAGGTGCAGCGTCGTGTCCAGGGAGGACCTCACCGAGTACAGTGCAAGCTGGCTCTCAGCCTTCCCCACTCGCAGCTTTGGCTGCTCACATTGACTAGAGAAACTAGATGTGAGAATCTCATTAGTTGCAATACCTAATGTAGGTTAGGCAATACCAGTGCTAAAAGGGTGCTCTTGGCCCAGGGACAAGAATCTATTCTGGGAGATGCACTGTCAAAAAGGGGCTGAAGAAAGAAAGGAAACAACCTGTAAAATAAAGTTTTCTCTTTCCCATGCAGCGGCTCTACAGGATGAAACAGAAAAGAGCTGTGTTTTTGGAGTTCCCTGGAGTTCAGAAATCTTCTTCTGGCAATTAATAGAAACATTTGTGCCTCCTGCTGAGGGCTGTAGTCTAATTCACACGTGCTGGAGAATGTCTCTCTCTCCATGACACTCAGCATGTTTGCACGACACCAGGGTTGGGGCGGTCTGGAGATGTGGCTATTAAATTTTGCAGGGTGCCCACGCTGGTGACTTTGGGTATGTGCACAGTTGTGTGTGCTCATAGGGGTTGTCCAGGGGGAGCTACATGAGTATGCAAAGGGGAGTGGACTGATTGTAGAGCCCAAGGTCCTCACTGGGAAAATCCAGCCCAGTGCCTTCACCCAGGAGTCAGTGCATTCAAACACAAGGTTTGCTTTTCTCATTAAGGTAGGTGCCAACTAAGATGGGCTTCTCTAGACAGTGTAGTGAGCCATGGCAAGGTGGGCGCTTGCACGGCTCGGGACAACATGTTCATCCATGCAGAAGTTATCCTTACAGCCCCGACTACTCCTGGGCACTCAAATCCTGCAGAGACCCAGTGCCACCCTCCCGGCTCCTGCCTCCTGCTGCTGGTCCCCTTGGCTCCTGCCTGACGGCACAAGCCCTTCCATGGCTGCTCCTGAACCACACAACAGGACGGCATCTCTACTTCTGTTGTTTTAGTTGTTTCCAGCCAGCTCAGATTGACCAGGAAAATGGTCAAAAGACCCAGGGAGAGGGGAGAGGGGAGGCTGCCCCTAGCAGCAGCACAGATTTGTGCCCAGCTGAAGTGGCTGTGCAGCTCCGACCTGATGTTCCTTCGCACCCCTTCTTTTGGTTTTTATTTCTCCCTTCTGATTCCTAGAAGTCCAGGTCTAACTTGCTTTCTCCTTCCTCTCATACGTTTCCTTTCTTCCACAGCTTCCGTTACTCACGTCCCACCATTTTCTCTCCTGTAGCCCACCTCCTCTATCTGGCACCGTTTGCTGGGTGCATGCAGGGTAACCTGTTTGGGGGCATACAACTGAGTGTCTCAGCGAAGCCCAGTTTGGTAGATGGGTCCATGGCTCTGGACGAGGTACGGCTGTACAAAACCAGACGTGACAGATAGCACAAAACATTGTGGCCAGCATGCAAGTGAAGTTTCCATTCTGCCCCTTCAGGCTGCATAGCAAAAAGAGCTGAAGGAGAGGGGCAACAATAATTAGGAAAACATTGTAATTCATGCAGTGTGTAATCCAAAATGCCTAGAATTCAGTGCAAATCTCTGTATTTACTCCAAGCTTTGGCCTGAGAATTGAGGGTAAGACTTGGGCCCATGAAACTCAGTTGGAGGGCTCCCAATTTGCCCTCAGGCTATTTCCTCTGTGAGGAAAGGGTGCAGGGACCAGGCTGTGAGCAATACTGAAGGATACAGGGAAGGCTGCTCAAGACTTTCATGTGCCCTTCGCTAGACTATGTGAGCAAGGAGAAAGGAAGTGGCTGGAGATCTAAAATGGATTAAAAGAAATACATCCTTTTTTACCCTCTGCAAAGATTGCTCAGTAGGATAAAAATTTTAAACTCATGGGTAATAGTAATATCTATATTTACACCAGCTGAATTGCTGGTTTTCCCAGTAGAGTTACAAAATCTTCAGATGAAGTGTTTTCAGTACCTTTCAGCATAAATGCTGACCCTTCTCCCTCCTCCCCAGATAACTCCGATCCTATAAAATGAATAAGATACACTTCAGATTTGCCCTGGAAAAGTACTGTTGCACTATCCTAATGTTTGGAAGAGAAGTTGTGTTTATTTAACACAAGAACATTAGCAGCCAGGCAGGACATTATGATCCATTGAGATCTGCACTTTTAAACTCAGGAAGTACAAATCAACCTATTTCTCATTAACCTTATCTCAAAAATCTAGTCGATAGGACATACTCTTAAGTTTACTCCTTTTTCAAAAAGCCTTCCCCTCCTCCAGGACTGCTGGTGTTTGCTGCTTAGATCAAACTGCCAAAGTTAGCCACCATGCTATCTGCTAACTACTTCTTGGATTAAGACATTCTTCTCAAATTGTTTATAGGCTGCTCCCCTCCCTTTCTGCTCAAGTCCGGACCTCTGGTTTTTAAATTACATGCTGTGTTAGGCATCTTATCCCATCAATCCATGAGATCTCTTCTCTGCTCTCCTGGTTTCCTTTTATTCTAAAATAGATGGGTGCCATATGACTAATCTCCCAACACAATTCATTTCTTGCAAACCTGTATCATTTTAGTGGTTTTCTACCACACCTTTCTAATCTTAGCAATATTCTTCCCATAACAATAGAGCCAGCCTCTCACGCGTGGCGCTTGGAAAGGGCTCTCATCAGTGTGCTTGACACTGCTGGAATAGCTTCAGTGGATTTAAACATCAGGCCTATATACCCAAAGAGCTCGCTTGGCTTTCTGACAGCTGCCTAGCATGGTGCACATGGTTTTAGTTTATTCCCCATTTACCACCAAATGATTTCCCCCTTAAAATTAATAGAAGAAAAATATTTGGAAAGTGATAGCTGGTTGTTAGATATTACTTTTAGTGTTCCTGTTCATATTTTTCTTTTCTTTCTTTTTTTTCCCATATGCGCGTGTTCTTGTGATCTTGCAGGGTTGTAAAGTTATGATTCAGCAAAGTGCTGAAGGTGAGAGCACAGCCCCACTGATGCCATGGCCGCCACTGCGGCCAGAACCTCCTCCCGAAGCACCTTCTGGTGGGGTGCTCAGCTTGGTCACCTCCATGGCAGCTCCCCGTCTCTGGGGTCACCATCACCTTCGGGATGTGGAGGAGCAGGTGGTGCACATGGTGCTGGGAGCAGCATGGGGATGGGCTGTAGCCAGGCGGTTGGCACCATCCCCATGTTTGCCATGGACATAGTTTTGGGATGCAGCATGTGGATGAGGGAGGTTTTCAAAAGGTTTTCAAAGGGGGGTACAAAGAAACCCCCCGTTGTCTGTGGTTTATTGTTTTTGGGGACATCCAGCCTCTCGATCCAGACCATCCCAAGGCTGGAGAGAAGAAGAGGCTTTTGATTCATACAGAATTGATAGCGTCTATTGAAATTAATTCCACATGGGGAAGTAAGCACTATCTCCGCATAGTAACACCCAGTGTGGAGTATACTGCCGAGTTCAGGCTCTGACTCTGAAAACACTTGAAGGCAGAACATATGTTTCGGGGGGGGTTTGAAGATACCACAACCCATGAGATATCTAAGGCAGCATGAACATGTTTTGTATAACCCATGAATGCAAAAAAATAAAAAATCTCAGAAGACTTCAAACTTTTCTCATACATATTGCGTTCAAATGAGTGTAACTAGCTTCTGCAGGGTCATTCCTCATTTACCCTCGTATCATGAGAATACGCCTTTGCCTTCTAACTGGATATCACTGGGAACTAATCTAGGTGTTCAGATGGGCCTTAGAGCACCTGCCCCCAGCTCCAGGGAGGTGCTGTTAAATATTACCTCTGCTGCTCCTGTGCATCTCCCCTCTCCTCCTTTCAGCCGAGAAGGCTCTGAAAGTGTTTTGGCCTGAGTTTGATAGGCCGATTTCTTCAGTGGTGTAGGGCAGAGTGGTTTCATTGATTTCCCAGAGCTACACAGATTCACACCATCTGGGAAGCTGACACAAAGGATTTACAGTGAAAAAGGTACATCATATTTTTATTATTTCCTGATGTTGTTTTATTGTTATGACATCACGTTCTGGACAATGATAATTCAAAAGCCTCCTTTTACAGCCTTTTTACTGGGCTGCCTAGGTAGAGGTTTAGGCTCTGTTCAAAGGCTTAGCTGTGTGGTTTTTACTCAACCCAACACAGAGTCGGAGAAGCAGGGTCGAGCCCAATGGCAGTGTTGGTAGAAACAAACGTTGGCTTTAAGGAACCAGTCCAAATTGCAGAAAGTGTCTGGCATGTTTTGATATGTTTAATTGCAATATTATCTATAGCTGAGGGAATCTGATCAGGTTTGGGCCTGCAGTCTCCCATGCCCTGATGCTGTCTTCTGCTCCGAATCAGGAAGAGCAGCACTGATGAACTTTCCAAGTCTCGAAGAAGCTGCTGGCTCTTATTTGAAATATTTGTCCTTGCTATCTGTGACATAAGTGCACTCACCAAGCAGCAGGCCTCAGCTGAGATGGTTGTTTTCAATCGGAAATTTAAAACTTTAAGCATTTTTCCTGTCTCTCATATTCAGCCCACAAGGAACGTGACTGGACAGAAAGAGCCCAAAGTTAAGTCATGTAGGTGCTGCACTCACTGCAGTGAGACTTTTTTTTTAGGGAAGATAAGGAAGTATGTCTTCTGTAGAAGTATATTTTGGTAGGATCACTTGTGACTGAGCACACTTAAATTTTTTAGTTTGTAACTCTAATTAGCCTTTCTTATTTAATGAATTGTTCCAGGTGATTTTAAGTGGAAACTACTTGAAAAATTAGAGAAATCAGATGATGAAAGACCGGAAAACAGTTATTTTATACTACACAAAATGCTTCCCATTGACTTCTCAGCTGGTGCAGCCCACTTGGCTCACCCATCCTTTGGGAGAGACATCAAGCTTTGCATTAGCTCTGGTATTTGTTGTGACCGTTGACGCTGATCGCCCCACTTTTTGAGTGCCATACCGACGGCTGGACAAATAATAAGGAAAATACACAATGGTAAGAAAGTGTAGTGGTAACATGACACTGTATTTTTGGCTTTTATTTCCATGTTTTAGATGTATACTTATGTTTGTTTGAGGCCTGAACTGACAATATAACAAATGAACATCTCCTTGCAGGTACGTGACAGCATTGTGTAGCGGGACTTCAAAGTATGTATGATCTTAGTGCCCCCAATGTTCTGGGGGCATCAAAGAAGGGTCTGGTGCATATGAATAAATACCTCTAAGCTTTAAGTTTGAAATTACCCTAGCCTTTGACAAGTAACATTCAAGGGACAGGTATGGGAATGCCTGCCTGCTCCGCTTAATGGGTTGTGCTGGCTCAGAGGGGAGATGTCTGTCTATACCGACTCTGTCCCTTTCCCAGTCTGCAGTTTCTGTGAAACTGGGAGGCAGAGCCTGAACCCTATTCTAGATTTTACGGACCTAACCTGTGCATATGATGAAAACAACTGGCTTGTCTCCCTTTGGAGACACAGCTGGAAGAAGAGGGCAAGGGTTAGAGCAATTGCTCATGAGTAGGAGCTCTCAGTTCAGCAACGTAACCGGAAACGAGACATATTCCCCTTTTTTTGGAGCTAGGTTAACATCACTGTCTCAGCTTCCTGAACAGTCAGTGGGAAGGGATCAGTGATTCATCCCACCCAGCTTAGACCCATATTTTAGGAAGGAATGAATTGCCCTCTGGCTGATGAAAACCTTAGATGAGACATCTAACTTTTAAATGACTAAAGCTTGGTGACACAGATCTCCTTCTAAATGCAGAAAACCTGCTTAATTTGGCTACTCTTTTGACCTTTATGTGGAAAAACCCCCACTAACTTTTCATCAACACCAAACACTTAAGTTTACTTCTTTATTTACTACTATCCCACTGCTTCCTGGGGTCAGCCCTCTCTAGCTTGTGGGCGTTTGCCTCAATTGAAACCACGGTGTGGCTGCTCTAGTACAATCCCCTACACCTCCATAGACTACAAGAGCACCCGCTCATTTTACAGGTGCTGTCAAAGTGTCTTTAACTGTCCTTGTGCATGTGGTGGGGGAGAAGAACTTATCCCAAAGATTTGCACTGCTGACATTATTGAAGGGCTCTGTCACTGAGGGACTCAGTCAGTCCCCTTGGAGCAGAGAAGTGTTTGGACTTTTGTCATTGGGAAACAGAGAGAATCGCACACCCAAGGTGCCTATAGCCTTACATGTCTGTGCATCACTTTCCTGGTAGCGTAAACTCACATCTGTACATCTCAATCACCCATTGCAAAACTGTGGGGCTGGTGTAGGTGCATTGAACTTACAAAAATAAGAAGTGTTTTGGAAGATTCTCAGATGAAGGTTGGCTTTTCTCTGCTTAGTCACCACTGGATAGTTTTACTGAAACCCACAACAATGGGTGAAAGGGAAACCTCATGTAAACCAATTTAACGCTCTATGTACAGTACAGCAGCCTTAGTGAGGGAACTAAAGTGAGGCCAAATTCAAGGCCAGATCCTGCAAAGTGCTAAGTCCCCCAGGTCCCAGGGCAGGATGATCAGCATCATCCAGAATGAGGCCCCTAGACTGTACCATGCTTGGTGAGCTTTCAAAGGCGCTTCAGAAGAAGTCCTGATCTTACCAGTAAGGGTATTTCAAAGTCACTCTGTTGCAGAGCGTAATGGAGTTAGTGTGTTAGCTGTGACAGTGTGGAGCGGGCAGGGAGTGGTTACTGCTGAATGGTTTATTGATCTGTTCCTCATTTTTAATTTTCTAGAGTAACTCACAGCTATGCTTAAGCAAACAGCAGAATGTTAAGTTTATTAGGAGCTGTGTGTTAGCCTCTGAATTTCCATAAATTATTTAAGCAGAAGAAAAGCAAGGTGTGTAAATAGCACAGTATCAGCAGCCTTCAATCTCAAACGGGGGTGTGAGTAGGGGCAGCAGTCCCAACCTCCTGATACACTCTGGGATGCCCTCTGCTCTGCTCTGCATGTGTGCATGCGGCTGTTTTTGAACACTTTCCCATTTCCAAGCCAAGCAATTAGCCAAAATTCAGGGCCCTGGATGTCATTTCATTTAGAAAGACAAATCGAGTCAGGTGTTGACCTAAGCCTGCCTCTTCGTGAGGAACGCGTTGAGTCTGGTCTCCTGAGCAGAGCAGGAACAAACCAAAGGAGCCATATGCAGCTTCTTTGCTCACCCGTTTAGTCTTTCTAGTCTGCACTTGGGCTGAAAGCGGTCTTGCTAAGCTTTGCTCCCACCATGCTCCCAGTGCTATTTGCGTCTCTCTGTCGCTCCTTTCTCCGCTTCTGCTTTTCTCTTGCTTTTTTTTGCATATAATTTACTATAATAACCATAAAATGTCTTTTACTAGTTTCTGTGTATGGAGCAGAGGTTGCAACTTTAGCTGGTCTTCACTTCCATGAAAGAGATTAATTATTGCTAACACTCATTGCCATAAGCAACTCCAGTAAGATTTCACCCAACTCCCCAGCACTGTTTTCTTCACTGCCTCTGTCATTTGTGTGCACCCTCACCTGTGCCTATTTCATCTCAAGATTTTGCAGGGTTTTGTGCTACCAGGAAAGTCATTACTTATCCACGACCAGTTACTTTCAGGTCTCCACGTCCTAGAAGTGTATTTAAGACCTTGAGGTTCCCCATAACATAGAGTTCAGAAAAGTACAAAGGTAAATCTATGCACTACAAGCTGATGTAAGTCAAGACTTCATGAGAAAAAGGCAATAGTAGAGGTCGTCTTTTCCAGGTCAAGGCTAATTACTGAAAAGAATGGAAACAGCCTTGAAGTTGTTAAGGGAAAGGGGATAAACAGAAGATTATGAATGCTTCCTGTGTTCCACAGGAAATGAAAACGTCCTCTTTTCCTTTCTTAAGCCTATTTCCTATCGAAATCAGGAGCTATACCATTTAATTGTGTGTATTGGTTAGGAAAGATGGGTACTATTTTCATGTAGCACACACATATAACCAAACTGAGGTGCTTTGTGTCGAATTCTGACAGAAGGAAGCCAGCTTCCATTCCCAGCACGGATAATTGAGTGCTGATGAAGCAATTTAATTCTAAGGATTTTAATCAGAAACTGTAACTTTTGCCCCTATAAAACTGTGAATAATGATGCACTGAAACTTATTTATGAAACAAATGTCCTTATTGGTCTGGATAATACAAGGCTTCTAACATTCATTCTCGTCTCCTACCCTGTGCTGAGTGTGCCAGAGGCACATGTGATGGAGAATCACCAGAAACCTTTGAACAATCTAAAATATATATATTTTTTAAAACTGGTAAAAAGATACAATCACAGTTATGGTCCTGCTGTATAGTTTCACGCACCCAAAGACACACAGAGATGCGTCTCATGATTGTAAACTGTTTGCAAAGGTGAGAGTGGGGTTTTTGTTATGGCCTCCTCAAACACGACCTCTGCGTCATGAGCTTTGCCACACACAGTGCTGTTTAGGGCAAGCCCCTTTCTCCCTGCAAAGAAGTAAGGTGACTTGTTGACCCGTCACGGTGGTACCTCTGAGACCTATGGGGACTATAACTGGACAGTGAGGTGGATCTCAAGGGCGTTGCTAGTAACACAAGAACAGCCATATGTGGTCCTGCTTTTCTCCTGCTTTTTTCCTGCTCTGGGGAGACCAAAAGTCTGGCTCGTGGGGGGACATGCCAGTGGGTGACATTCCCCAGGTCTTGGATCTCATTGAAGTTACTGTGTATTGTTGGGATATAAATGCCAAACCTAAACCATCCCAAACTGAGCACATTATGAACCTTTGGCAAAAATAGTCTTATAACGGCACCTTAGATAGAGATTAATTTGTCTTGGCCCCAAGTGCAGCTGCAGTCTAGGAGTGGTAATTCATTGTAAACACCTTTAGAGCATGTCAGGCCTCATAAAACCCCTATCTTAGTCTATGATGTAGCTTTAAAGACAATACTCTGCAGTTATGTAGAGCCAAAGTAACTCCTTCTATGCATCTGCTGAGCTGACTTGTTTTCAAATGTTGATTTAAATTTTATTTTTATTATGTGATATTGCTAAAACTATGGTTTTATGGCAAATGTGTTCCAATGCAATAAAAAAGTGCTTATTTTTCTGCCTACTCCCTGAACTAAGAATAAAATGCCTTAAGGGACCATATATATTTATGAGATTTTCTGAATTAAAAACCCCTACGATTAAAATCATAATCTTTGGTGGTCCCACATAACATTTTGTAGCTGACATTCATATATAATGTAATGTAATCTTGTTTTTTGATGGGACTTCTGCCTTTGCTAAGTTTCCTCTCTGGCTAATTAATGTTTCTGCCTGCCATTGATTTTTCAGATCCACCCAGCTTTCATTTGTTATTTTCTTTCCGTGATTATTTTAATAGCGTGCCTTAATGTAGTGTATGTTTGGATTCCTGCTCCAGTTTTACCCTAGCCGTTATTAACAATGTAAAGCTCCTCCTTTATACGACAACGCTAATGTTTTTAGCTGTGCTTAATTATCCCCATCTTAGTAGGGAAGCACTGTCAAAGACTTGTGTCTTATCTCCTAATGTTTCAATTTCCCCTTTTGCTAGCAGATAAAAGCTGTTGATAATCCCATGCTGCAGGTTTGGGGCACAACCATCTGCAGCCTTATTTTAGAGTGTAAACAGGCAGATTGCTTCCCACTTAAACTGCTACCACATTGGACTGTTATCTTCAGGCTAAACGTAATTACATTCATGTATCTTCAGAGAACATTAATTACAGGAAGATGCCTTCTTTTTCTTGAATACTGGAACAAGTGCACTGCAAGTCTGGAGCAATAAAGGGGAGGAAAAGCATTAAATCACAGGTGGGAAGGAAAGAAATGGAAAAAAAAAAATTTCCAATAGGCCGAAAGGTTGTTTGGGTGGCAAAGGGAAATAAAAGGTGGGAATAAAAAAGACACGTTAAACCTTGCTGTCACATGGAGGTCAATCAGCCCAGAGGGTAAGAGAAACAGCAGAGCTCATCGCACCCACTGAAGGACGTGAGGATGGTCAGAGCAGTGACCCGGCTAGCGCGGGAGCTGCATGCTGGAGATGTCCTGGCACAAGATGGAGCACATGCATTGGGCAGCTTTGCTCCTTGTGCACCTGTGAGTGAGGTGGGGTGGCAAGGGGGTCGAGGTTTCCCCGTCACTGGTGTCTCCTAGCATGGCGCACAGGCTGTGGGTCTGGGAGCTAGGGAGGAACAGAGCATTAACCCACATTAATTGTGCTGGCTATGAAACATCCAGACAGCAAGGACGTCTGTATTTTTCAATGTATATAACACACAGTGGCAGACATTCATTTGACTGAGCAAGTAGATGTAATAAAACTTCAATTGGTATTATTTCTGAATCAGGAAGGCATATAGCAATTGGACCTTTATTTGCACTAAAGGCTGTATGCCAAAGTACATTTGTATGTTTAAAAATTAATGTGATCAGGAAGATGGTGGGAGATTAAAAAAGGATGAATTGAGAGACAGAAATTCTACATCCATATATGCAAAGGTGCTGGGGTGAGAGACATTGCTTTGTTCAGGCTTCAGGTGAAGTTTGAGGTGTGACAAATCTGACTCCTCTCTTGTGATCAGAGGAACACGTTGTTGCCGTTGCTCTGGATCCTGTCTCTAATGATGACCAGACCAGATGTTCTGGTTTTAAAAAATGCTACGGACAATTAAATTGCTGTGCAAGGCACCAGCAGCGCCAGCTTTCAGTAATTCCCTGTCTTTGTGTGGATGTGATGTGATGGGAGTGGAAAGCAAAAGCAGAAACTTAATATGACCCTTGCCACAGGCACCTTGGATAAAACACTCTTGGCTGCTAGACAAACACAGGCCTCGATCCTGCAGAAGCCAATTAGTTTTATACACACAAATAGTCCCACTGTGGCATAAAGCGTGCAGAAGTTTATTGGAAGATGCCCTGAGAAGGGAAGTGGGAGTGAAGCAAGCTGGAAGAATGACTAATAAGAAGTAGAGAGGAGTTAAGCACTGGGTAGCAGAAGTTCAGCCACTTGGCTGATCCATAAGGTGGGTGGGTTACAGCTGCAGCATCACATCAGATAAAATAACAGGAAGAGATGAATGATGGCAACCACAGGGAAGAAGACCACCAGGAAGACCAAAAAGTGGAATGATCCTTTAATACCACCGAGCAGGGTGAGAAAGGAGAGAAGAGGATACATAATGTGATGAATGCAATTACTCACATCTCTGACTCAGGACTGAATGGGTGTTGCTACTTAATGCTTTTTTTGTGATTTTATTTTGGTTATTTTACAAGTAACCGAGTCCAAAGGGAACATGCCATGAAGCCCTTGGGAAAGCAGAGGTTACTAAGCCAAAAGAGATTAGGTGGAGAGTTTGCAAATGAGTGAACAGAAAGAATGTGTAAACCTAAACATCTGAGGAATTAGTATCTGAACAATCGTCTTAGGTAAGAGAGGCACGGTTGCAAATATGAATGAACCGACATGCACCACCATCTTTAAATCTCATTGTAACAGGCCAGGGGACCGTGTAAGAGCAAATGAAGAGGGGAAGCCAGAAGAATCCTGTCCAACCTGCCTATGACAACTTTGCAGGGGTGGGTGTTTAATGCAGAGTTTCCTGAGCTCCTCAAGTTTTGCCCCAGACCGTACCCAGCCACATCCCTGTCTCTGCTGCTCTGAGTACCTGCTTTTTTTAACCTAATGGCCGCATAATATCAACTCCATGGACTTGGATGTGAACTGCCATCTTGCCTAAGAGGAGAAGGCTCATCATCTTGGTGGACCCCCAAGAGGCAGGTTAGAAGCCAGGCAACAAAACCCATTTCAGCCTTGCCTACACTATAGTATTTTCTGTCTGGCAGGTAGGATCACTGCTCCCCGGTGCATGGCTTAGCCCTTAGCTTGGCATGGCGAGTCCTGCACTGGGAACAGGTGCCTCACCTTTAGGGGAGCCTCATGAGATGTGTCCCTCTGCTGAGTGCCCACCCCTGGGGCCCCTAACAGCAAATGCACTTTTTCTCAGGCATGCGCCTACAGTCCTGGGACAAAAAAAGACTACTTGCATGCAAAGCTTTTACAAATTTGGTCACTGTGACCAAACTTTATTACCCATTTTATGGAACTGTGACAAAAGTCTAGGAATCAAACAACATGGGGATCACAGAGGCTATTATGTTTATTGTGCTGAACAGACTGTGATAATCCATTAAAGGAACATTTTCAACAAGCAAGCGATTCGAAGTACAATCATAGACAGCAACTCTACACGAAGAACAAAGCAAAAAAGTTAGAAGACACTCAAAAGAAAAAGTAAACTGTAGTTAAACATCTTGAAGCGTTTTTTTTTTTTCCTGCAAACACACCTCTCTTGCAGAAATGGTAGAAGAGTTAAATGTCCAGTCTTAGTTAGCAGTGACCAATGACAGCAAAGAACAGTCGTATAAAATTTATCTCCCATAAAAATAAACTATATATATAAAAAATTTTATGATGTTCTCACTGATTCAATGGCCACATGCAATTTTTCAGTCTGCAAAAATGAGGTATAGTAGGCCCTAAGAGGTAGTAATGTGTTTTGATTGTACTACAATATATAGAAAATACAAGATTCAGTTCATCAGAGTGGTAAGTCTCTCGGAGGTTGAAGTGTGACACACACCCAGCGTTTATTTCTGTGTCATCCACTGAATACTGTGGTTTTAAAAAATGCAAAAAAACAAACCCCAAACCCCAAAAGGGCCTTGCTAAGGCATGATTCGATGCCCTTTGAAGTCAGCAGAATTCCTTCTACTGCCTTCAAGTGACACTGGATTTGGCCTGTTAGAGCTACTGTATAGCTAGGATTATTTCTCTTTCACTTAATATTAACGTGTCTAGTTGTAATACTCCGATCAGCTCTTTCTCAGTGATTTCTGTCACTGAACCCTCTGCGGGCTTTTGAGGAGGTCCGCATTTCTTGACACTGCCTCTTGGAAGAAGCCAGTAAGTAGTTATCTTTAACTGCATTTGGCTCGGTACTAAAGCCATACCAACAGACGCCTTCCTGAGAAACTACCCCTGGCCCAGTTATTAATAAAATGGTACAAAGTACTGACTAGGAAAGAGAGGAAGAAGGGAAATAAAACAGAAACAGAGAAAATGAAATAGGAGGGGGGGAGAGAGAGGAAGAACAACAAAAGTGAGAGAGAGGAGAATAAAAAACCTCTACATAAGAAGCATTTAAAATAAATCTGGCTGAAACATATTACAAAATCACATTTGTGTAAAATACATGAAAATACTTGTCAAGTATTTTCTTACAATCTACTAATTATTTTTTTAAACACATATTTGTGATTGCATTATGCAAAAGCTGAGCTTGTTGCTTCCCACCTACAAAGCTTCAAGTTTCTTTGAAGGTTTTTTTTTGTTCGTTTTTTTTTTTTTTAATACGAAAGTAATTTAAAATGTGTTCATTTTCCACAAGTTATTTTACAAAAATAGTTTTGAATTAGGGATTAGTTGCAGTCCTAACTGTTTCAAACGTCTCAAAACTAATGCTGAAAGTAACAAGTTCATTCCATTTAAAGTCTGGAGGTAGGTCTTTGTCAATCAATTAGTCCATTTTTTTAAACAATTCATTTGAGGTACAAACTTGGACAGTAATATTTAAACATTACAGCTAATTTTTTTTCTATGTCATGTAGTGTCATTGAAGAAAATTATCCTCACAAACCTATCAGCAATTCAGTACAAAAATATATTCAAGTTAACAGTACATTACACAGAAGTCTAGCAGAGAATAGGTAAGTACATTTAAAAAAAAAAACAAAAACAAACCAAGAGAAAGAAAAATACATAGTCATGCCAAAACACAATAAAGATATTGCTTCCTTAACTGCAATTAAGTGTTGAAGTAGAAATAAGGGGAAAATGCAGATACTCATGATTATCTACCCAGTAAAAATTTCCTGCATTTAATGTGTATAGCAGCATGTATTTATCAGTCTGTTGAGTTAATTGTAAAAATCAGAGGTAGTATTGAATAGTGGGGTAATATTGCATCTGGTGCTAAAAGTGCTGCTTTGAATGAAAAGATGGAGAAATGCCACTGGCACAGAGGTGCTCAGTGAACCATCCTATGTCAAAATACATTGCTAAAAGTAATGCACGAGCTTAGCTGAGGTACGTGGTGTTGGTTCTTACATCATGACTGATGAGTAATGAGGAGAGATTCAATTTTTTTGAAATACTGGTATGGAACGAGTGAAATTAGTCGAAACTAAGCAAAACGTATGGATTATTTTTGTTCAGATAAATTCATAATTAATTTTTAGGTACCTTTCTGTATGTTTTAAAACACTTTTCTTGATAAAGACTTAGTCATTAATGGCATAAGAGTGTTTGGTGTCAGTCATTTTTGTTTCCATAGAAAATGCCTGGCTCTACAGAAAGCCGACTCTGTCTGGCTTCCTATCGTCCGGAAGACGAGGGCTGTTCATTTTGTTTACTACTATTCTGCTGATATGTTTGTATCTATAACTATACAACGTATCCTTGTCTTTCTTCCCTTTTGCAAAATGAAAGTACCTTTTTCATGTTGTTTTCTTTCTTCTGATTACCAGCTGAATGAAGTGAAAGATCAGCTTTCATTTTTCCTGAAATAACAGTAAGTCTAAAAAAAAAAATCAAGTACAAGTCTACAAGAAGGTTACAAAAAAAAGAGTAGTATCTATCCCTTATCTTTGGTGTTCTAAAACAGGGAGTTCACTAAGTAGGGAGTGGGTTGCTGGAAGTGTTGCAAGGCTTTAGTGTTACACACCCAGCCTTTCCTATTTCAATGCCCATTATAATGACTATGTTACAAGTTTCTTGTTTATATGCAGTGCAGTGAATGACATAAACCTGATTTGGAGCTCTTCTTGACCCATTCACCCTCACTTAGCAGCTCAAAAAAACTATTAGTAGGTTAAGAAAAAAGAAAACAGTAATTAAAAGTTGCATCATTAATCTGTGTCCCCTTTGTGTTACAGCAGTTTTTCACTAAACCTGGGACTGTGAAGGGATTACAACGAAGATGATTAGTCAAATCCTTTTTAAGGTTATGCGATTTTTTTTTCCCCCCAGGCAAAAGTGGAAAGACCATGGCAATAGAAAATAAGTGGTCAAGGCAGTGTCTTCTCCCTTCAAAAGACCCAACTGCTGATGAGGTAGAAATTGCATGGTGCGGCCTCCTAGTCTTCCTCTGCAGACTCTTGTGAGGACGTTTCTTCAGTCTCTTCCTAGAATACACAAACAGAAAAAATAAATACTGTGGCAACCATGCGTCTTAGGCTGCCACCTCACTCTTCTCTCACGAAGCTGACAATTACCTCCTGAGCTAACAAAATGTCCTTTACAGCTGCTGTGACATCTCGAGAAGCCAGCTTGGGGAGGAGGGGAAGAAGGTATCCCACTCTCCAGTCACCCCACTTTGGTTTGCCGGGCTTTCCTCCTACCCCAGGGGGTGCCATGAAAAAGTAATTTGTGCTGTGTTATGTCATGGCCCTCTTATGGCCGGCAGACACGGGCCCCTAGAAAATGGAAAGCATTTTGAGCAAGCATCCAATGTTAAGTGGGTGCTCTAGGAAGCCTTCTGCTCCTCATCAGCTGTCCTCCAGCCCACTGCTGCCTTCATGTTCAACTTCAGCAAGCCTGCCCGAATGCGATGCTCTTACACTGCTTATTTAACAAATGTGCAGTATCTTTCAGGACATGGGCAGTAAACTGGGGCCAATAAACATTTCTGATAAAAGGGGCTGTCAGTGAAAAGTTGTTTTTTATCAAATGCTGCACATCATCGCCTGAGACAGCACGTGAAAAAGATCTAGGAAGAACAGGAATTTACCCCCTCAGCCAACTGAGACCTTTTAAGAATGACCAGCTTAAAACAGCTTATAACAGTCTTCATACTTTAATAGATTTGATTTTCCACATGGCTTCATTTTGTCTGGGTGGCTAACTGACACAATTTATAACTCTCTTCCTTTCCCAGGCCACTACAGTGCACCATTCAGCAAAGCATGCCTTAAAGCTTGCCTGCGTTATATGACCAAACTTCCATTCATTAGTGTTTGAAACACCTCAGCTGTGAAGGGCTCCTAAATGCTACCATGTGTGACACTGCTGCGGAGGAGCGGCATCAAGGAAAAACACTGGGCTTTAATCATAGGCCACTGCTCACTGCAATCCCCTTTCAAAAGGTTTCCCCCCCCCCCCCCGCAAGAAAAGGCTGAAAAAAAAGCTGTAAATCCAGGGAATAAACATAAGTATAAATGAATGGATGACAGCTTAAAAAATATAACCATAGCAGCATCAAGCCATGAGATTTCACACTGGTTTTGTTTAGTCTGCTTTGGGTTATGTGGGAAATGTGAAAAGCATGAAGCAAATGCTCCCCCCTCTCCCTTCATACCCCCACCCCCCGCTAAAGCTCGGGCCTCAGATATTTAAGCCAGTAGGTTTTTACCTCTTGACTAGGAAACAGGCCATGACCCTGGGGTACTCTCTCAAGCACCAGGCACAAAGAAAGACGTAGCATGATCAAAGCCGTGGACGGAGGAAAGAGAGCAAAGTCAAGTGTCAGCTGCCCTCTGACCTTGACTTTTCAATTAATATTTAAATTCCAGAAGACACCGATCTATCATGTAGATGAACAATTTCTTCCTCACAACAACTCGTGTCCACTTGCAGCAGGGTTATATTCACAGTGCTGCTATGAAAATGATCCCTGACTCATGAAATGATTAAGTGAATTTTACCCTGTCCCTGGAGGCATTGGGAGACCTGCGCTCACACTCCATCGAATCCCATTAATGTGTAATGCATTTTCCCTGCTTACCTTCCCCATAGAATGGGACTGCGACTGTTACAACATTTCAGTCAAGAAGAAAAATGGTATCTACAGGCACCTAATGAAGGGCTAATCTGGGTTGCATGTGGAGAGACAGTGCAAAATATGTTGGTTTGAGCCTTGGTAATTCAGAATTTGGGATGATCAAGGCAAACACCGGCTTTGTCTCCAAGCCAAGTTTTTCAGTTAAAAATTACGACTGTGGGTTCTGTGCTCTTAACATAATACAGGTAGACATGTTTTGGTATTTGATGATGATCACATGCTTAATTCCTTACAGCACTGCGGTCAGCCCTGAGCCTCTCATCATCGTTTCCCAGAAGACGGCCGCGCACGCGTGGGCGTGGAGCGGCAGCTCACTTTGTTTTACACTTGGCTTGTCAGGGGACTACTGAAACCTGATGGACTCATTTTCCATGAAGGTGGACTTCCGATCATCGAATAAGAAGGATGGGGGAGAGGCAAAGTATGTGGAAGGACATACGTCAGGGCCCAGACAGGGTAGCCACAGAGAGCTATTTTTAGTTATAGAGTTGCCCATTCTAGTGATTTTGACTGTGAATCTCACATTATTTTTTTTTCCTTGTAGCCCCTCCTGCAGTGACCAAGAAAATGAATGAGAAGCTCTTCCTTCATCTATATATATATGGTCCTGTAATGAAGGATGAGTTTCTCTCATCTGCATATATACATGCAAATGTGTTTACCTGTAGCACCTGGAAGGATGAGAAACCAAAAATCAAGCTAAACTCTGCCAAGTATTTAAATAATAAACTAATTATTAAAAAATATTTGAGACTGGCAGACTTCAAATTCACATCAGTCTTGGGAAAGACTTTTTTGTATGAAGAAAAGCTGGCAAAGAGATCAGATTGTTGTGCAGCAAAAAGAAAACTTTCCTTCATTAAGTTCATTCCTTGCAAAAGCCTAAGATAGCTCAGTTACAGACGGGTGGTTTTAAGCCAACCTATCATGTAAGTCCCTTGTCAAGACACAGATGGAGACACGATTGCTGCTCTGAAGTGCTTACAATTCAAACAAAGGGATAATACAAATCAGACATATATGCATGGAGGGATCCAAAGGAAGAAGCGAGTGGAGGTTCTGAAAGAGAAAACGCAGATGTATAAGACAGGAACAGAGAGGGATTTTTTGCACTGGTGAAAAACTGGTTGCAAATATCAGAAGGTTGCGCAGCTGTGATCCTCAACCTACCCTTTGCCTCTACAGCACCCACATACACACACACTTCTCCCCAAAAGATGGAGGGGGGCCAAGCATTTTGAAAACTGCACCCCCTAGAAGTTGCAAACCAGCTCTGCACTGAGTTGGTTCAGCCAGAGATTCACTGAAGTGCACTATGTGGCATGTCAGGGTGCTGGGCACCTCAGGGAAAGGATGCTTTACCACCAGTTAGCACCCTCCAGGCACTTACAAGTCCTCACAGACCCTCCACGGTTGATGGCATAGCCATGTATCACAGGATCAGTCCCTGAGTCAAAAGTTGAAGGAGGAACTGGGACTGGAGTGAAATACTTTGTAACTCCAGATGTGCTTCCGATTAAGTTGAAGAGAAGGGCAAAAATCAAGAAGGAAAGCATGGTCATTAGAGCAGACATTAGAAATCCAAGTTACTCAGTCACAGCATGATAGCCATGCAGAGCATAAATTCAGCAACACCACCACAGGAAGCGCTGAGCCAAGAAGCAAACGTTTCAGGTTACATGGCAGCCTTAATTCAGGTTGTTCTCACTTTTTAGGTGCATTCACTGTAGTTGTGGAGACAGAATGGTGACATGTGTTAATGGAGCGTAAATGTTCATCGACCCAGTTTCGCCTTGAATAGCTACTCCCCTGGTTGTTTTCTGCTGCAGCAAGCTCGCAACAGGCTGGGCTAGCAGACTGCAAGGAGAAACCTGAGAAAGCTTCAAACTAACCAGGTCGGATCCGGCTAAGAGGGAAAGCCACAGCCACGCAGCCTTCAGGGTGAATAGGACACGCACCTGAAGGGCAGGGTGAATACTCACATGCATCGCTCAGGCTTTACTCCCTGCTGCTAAGACAGTATCTCAGGTGGCTCCCCACGCATCCGTGTGCCCCACATGCATGTATCCTCAGCGGCTGACTGACATGAGGATGCACCGCAGAGGCAGTTTTACCTGGCACATCCTGTCCTTGGTTGTCCCATGCATGGGTACGTTTATCTTGAGTTGCTACAGGTCACAGCGTGATATTATAAGACAAACTGCAAGCCAGCACCCTGAGCTGTTTCCACCCTTAATTGCTGTAACTGCCCCACCAAGCCGGGAGTGATGTGGAGCTGCTGCCTCTCCCAAAAAAGAGCAGCAAGGCGGCCTTCTCCAAATCTCCTATGTGCACAAACGTTTAACAGGTCTTTTCTTGAGAGGTATCACTGGTAAGCAGCTGGCAGATGTGTACACTGGACTAGAATCCACCAGTGCAGCCCCATCACCTCTCACTGGTGTTGGGTCCCAGCAGGAGAGAAAAGACAGATGTTTCCCAATGGCTCACAACAAGTATCTGCCCTGAGAAGGGCTACTCTGCAGGGGACTGGCACCGCTGTTGTTAGCCCCGATTTAACAGTGGTGAAGGTAACAAAAAGGACCAGGAGGCAGGACAGCAGGCTTTGGTTAGAAGTGCTATCTGCAGCCAGAATGCGTATTTGGGCTTGCCCAACCCAAGATTTCAAAATATGACATCCTTGGTGGGATCTGGTTGCCTGAAGATAGGAGCCTGTAGCTTGTTTTAGATGCCCTGGGTATCTCATCTGGTATCCAGCAGCCAGGCCAGAAAGGTGCTGGTCTCCTGTGTCATGCCCGCCTGCTCTGTGTGGATGTCTGTGATCCCCTGGGACACCTAAAATGACACAGAACAGCAGTGTCGAGATGTGTGGACCCACTAACCCTCTCCAGAGCTATCATGCTGCATCTCTGCTTTTGAAGGTTCTCCACTGCGGAAAAAATGGTGTATACTGCAGGAATATGTGAAGTGATAACCACTAGCACATGCACCTCATTCCTAAAGCTCAGTGGTGGCACCATCCAGAATGGAGGTGTGCAACGAATGACCGTATTTAAACAACAGTGTCTTTTCAGGTCAAAGTCACCCCGTGTTCCCAAAAGACTTCTTTCCCATGATATCCTGCGTGGGTAAAATGTAGCTCTACCTGCTGCCCAAGAGCTCCATTTGGTGATCTACATTTGGTTGGTGTGGGCTGTTTTTCTGGCAGTACAAGCAGCCAGTAGCATCCTGGTGCCCTCAAGAACACATGAGCTTAGTTCGGTCTTTGTATGTCCTCTGCATTCCTTTTTTTGGTGGACCCCCACAAAGTGGGCACAACAAAACCCAAAGATAAGACAATTGTTAGCGTTTGAGAGGAGCATTCCCCCCACCTGCAGAAGGGCAACTGTTTGGCATTTTTGTAAAAATATTTGTTCTGTTCTAATACCCTGGGGCAAAGCTCCTTTACAGCTACTTGAAGGTTAATTGTCTTTGCCTCAAGAAACTCACTGGCAATTCAGCTGGCAGTTTAGTTTTTTTCACCTTCTGCTCATGAATTTCTGAACCGCAGATTTAAAAAACTAGAACCAATTTTGTGAGATGAACTGCAGGATCACAGTAATGCTACATATGGAGCCTCTGAATTTGTCAGAGCTTTTATTTTATAACAAAGTATTAGCTATTGGCACAGATTTTGCTGGCTGCTTTGTAAGCCCGAGAGGGTATGCTTGAATAGATATGTCAAAAAGAACTGCTGACAAGAGCAACTTACAAACTGTGGACCATTGTCTGCTGTTAACTTGTCTGAAATCCCCTGGCATGCAAGCTAATATTTTCAGAGGAGTCCCTGAAGCTAGTGGCTCCTATTGCAGACATAGGGGCCCGGGCTGTGCCCAGCTGAGACACAGTGCCATCCCAACTGCTCTGCAGCCAATGCACTAAACCACTTTAGAAATTCTTACAGCACTAACAGACACTCAGAGTAGGTTTGCTCTGCTTGAAGCTTAAGGTGGGATCTGCTGCTTTGAGCTACTTCACCCCCTGCAAAGCACACTGGCGAGCTCAGTGACAGCTGTCATTCAGCAGTAAGGTGAAGTTTAATTCCAGAAACTGGATTCAGAGCTCAAATTGTTGCAGGTATTTATTTCACACATCACAATAAAAGGGTTTATTAGGGAAGCAGAGATCACCATGACCATACACAGAAAGGCCACACAACTCTTCTTACTGCTGGATTAAAGCATGTTTTTAAGAAGTGCACCTAAGGAAATTATTTCAATACAGAAACTCCATATCCGAATACATATATGCCAATTGGCCCACAAGCAAGCAATTTCTGTGCACTGTCACTCCTAGCATGCAAGAAGGAGCACAACTTCTCTAGCCTGGTGGTTAAAAGCACAGTTAAAACCTCTGCCTACAGAGCAGTTCTGAGACTCCCTGCCAGCGCTGTTTCTGCAGTCATTGACTAAGGCATGGGACAGCCCCTGGGGTAGTGAGCAGGCAGGTCCCTCCAAGGAAGCAAAACTCTCAGTACTTAAATTGCATTAAAGATAAACAGAGAGACAAACAGAGAGGTGGCAGCTGATGGGGCAGTTTTGGGGTGAGATTTAAGGACTGGAAACCAACATTCTTGCTTTAAATGGACTTAGTCTCTGATGGTCCACCTTGTCACCTAAGGATCTTGGCCTTCAAAAGACTACAGACTTGACCATAGCATGAGTCCAATACTTGGATACCAGCAAGCTGCGCTGCTGAGCTGCCGCTTAACTTTCCCAATGCCCAAGTGCATTCTGGTGGACATGTGCAGAGCTGCCTAATGCTCTTGGGAGCAGTCTAAGGACTGGCAAGTGTCTTAAAGATCATTTTGACTTGCAGCTTCTGCGCTCAGGAAGGGAATGCACAACCGACAGCAAGAGTAAGACTTATCTTTGAGTGTGCGTGTATGTAATAGCACTGGTTTGGAAACTCACATGCAGACTTGTTTTGAAATCCTATGCTCTCTGATTTGAAGCAGATACTTCAAGCTGGGTTTTCTACCTTCTAGGAAGAAGCCTACGTGCCAAGCTGTCGTCTACAGAGGACGCATTTTTTTTCTGTTGAAGTCACCCCACTTTTATATAAACAATCAAATATTCTGTGAGGGATGGAAAGAATAAAGCAAACCACTGTTACTGTCATGCAGGTCACCAGCCTGTGGCTTTTGAGCTGCATAGTTAGTAAGCAAATTAAGGGTGCCCTCTCCTTTCACTGCTGGAACAACACTGCCTGACTAGCAAAAAGGCTGCTCATGGGGATTACTGGATAATCCACATCCCCAGGTGTTGGAGGAAGTGAACTAGCTGGGGCAGCCAGGGTGAAGTTGCTGGGGCTGCACTGGGACTCAGCTGCTGGTGAGCATGGCCCAGGCCAACAACAGCGGTAGAGGTCAGAGAGAGCTACCATCCTTGCACACCGATGAACCACTCCTACAGGTCCCCTTCCTCTGTGTGTCGCAAAGTTTTGGTCCTTGAGTAACAGGTTCAGATAACTGGAGGAGACCAGGACAGTGCTCAGGAGGATCCCCTCAGGACAGGACAGGACAGGACATTCCTATTTAAGTCAGAACAGCCTTCTTGAAACATAGATACAAGTCTCTTCTTCCTGTTAGATTAAGGGGGATTCAAAAACATTTCTCTATCTCCTAGCTTATCTCCCACTAGGAGAACTGTTTGATATAATGGAGTGATAATGAGTCTCTCTGGTTACTTTGAGAGAAAGGGCTTATCTAACACAGGATTTTTAAATCCAGGAGGGCTCACACTGAGAACTTCCAGAGACAGGAATTAGGCTGGCTGATGTTTAGATACCCTAAAAAGTACCTGCCTTAGGCTCTGCCTCTCAACGTCTCCTACAGATGAGCTTAAACGAATTTCAGCTCCAGGTGCCCAACTTTGCCACGGATTTTAGAGCAGCCCTGAAGTTAACTCAGCAATGAGGTTTCTGCAAGGCAGCAGGTCGCTCAGCACTGAAGCCTGTGCTGCTGAAGCCTTTTGAAATTGAGACTCAGCTGTCTAAATTATGTCAGGCCAGATTTCTTAAATGCATTTTGGCATCTGCGTATAGCAAGTGCCTTTTTGACATAAGCAGGTCAAAACACTTTGAGAAAATCTGTTCCCCACGTGATTAAAAGGAAAGTGAAAATCTCCAGCAAAATCTCAGTATCGGTCAGAAGAATTCTGCAGGAAGCACCATCTAAAGTCTGCAAAGCAGACCTAAAGGGAAAATGGTGCTTCAAGCAATCGCGGGTGCTGTGCTAACACCGACGGAGATGTATTTTGTCTTGGAGAGCTTCAACCCTACAAGATGTAAACAATTCTGGTGGGAAGGAAATAAAATATTAAGGAAAAGAAGGCAGCGGTGCTGTTAGAAACATATACAACCGAGCTGGACTAACCCCAACTTTGAGAAGCTGCTCTTACAAACCTCTTGTGGAGGCTGTAAACTGGAGGAGTGGTAAACTGCTCTGCATTCACACAGCACACCATGCTCCAGAGCCAAAATCCAGACTGGAGCATAAGGCAAGCAGAGGCTCTAATAGTAGTCTCTAATCACTAATATGTATGTCCATAATTAGAGCAAAAAAAGGTGGACACCAATCTTTAAAAATCCTTAGGCTTGTATAGTTCACCGAAACACTGTGGGTCACTGCATTAGCTCTGCTTTCTTGTGGCAGTGGAGACGGCAAAGCCCAAAAGGACACTGGAGCCCACACAGGTAAACCTGAGGGAGCCTGCCTTCCTCCCGAGCCCCTGTGGTACTTGAAACAGCACTGATTTCTGTGCATATTTTATGTGGAGCGACAGAGGAAGGACTGCGGTGAAGGTCTCCCAGAATGGAGTAGGGAAAGGAACGCTAGGACAGGCTTTGAAATGGAGGTCAAACCCACATCGTTTACCTTTTGCCCCCCCACCATTTCAGAACATGAAAAGGAGAATAAAGTAAGGCCTGTTAGATTTCTATTCTCCTTTTTTTCCCTCCCTAAAACCGACTGCTTGTTACAGACAGGAAGCAACTGCCAGAAGTAATTCACCTCCAATCCTTTATCACTTAAAAAAGCATTACGGCTCGGTCCACGGAGCCACTGGCAACTGCGGTTTGGGAACAGCTATCTATCTGTAATGATAAATAATAAAATAAAGCGTCTTCCCTTTTGAATCCCAGCTGAGAGATTTTGCCAAGTGATCAAACTTGTCTGAACCTCGGAGCAGCAGCTTTGAAGTAATAAGAAAGAGATTGAAAACCTGCAGCCAAGAGCCGCACACACCTCATTAGGGCCCAGCCATGCGGCAAGGCCGAGCGGCAGCCGCCGCCGGGCCCAGCCCCGCGTACCCACTGGAAAGGGGCTGTGGGAGGGGAAGATAAAAGAGCCTTTCACAGTGGAAGTGCACCGGTGACATTTTTACAAGCGCCAGCCCCGAGGTCGAGAGGCTCGCGGCCGCGCGCGCAGCCCACGCCATGCTGCCGCTCGCCAGCGCAGGCCTCAGGGTGGGCAGGGGAGCAGGGGGCTCTGCTGCTGCTGTTGCTCTTCCTCAGTCTCCCCCGGCTTTTCTCTTCCTTCCTTTTTTTGTTTCTGAAGGAGAAAGTTTAGCATACAGGGCTCTACCTTCCCCAGGTTGTGCTCAGAAAAGCCCCCCCCCAAATGAGAAACATTTCTGAGAGATAGCGAGCTGGGTTCTCCGATCTGGTTCGGCAGAGTTCATGTGAGACTTTGTGGTATAATTCAGCTAAACGATTTTTTTCTTTAAAAAACCCCAAAACAAAACAAAAACACTAAAGCTTAACAGACTTGTAAAATACTTTTTAAAATGTCTGAAGAGTTTAATCATAGATCTTACCACACAGACACTGGTGAGGCTGTGTGCTGGCAGTAAAGCAGAGTATTTAACTTTGAGAGCTGAAGCTCTGGGTTTAATTTTCAGTTTCAGACTAAACAGCAGGTCTGCAGCAAAAGGCAGGGTGACGACTGCTGAGCAAAATGGGATAATTTTCTTGCAAACTTTACTGATTGTGTAACCATGGAGCACCTCTTTGTACAGGGGAAAGCGCAAAATCAGAGCAGTTTGTGTTGGTTTTAATAAACCCCCCTCCATCCCCTCCCTTTTTTTACTGCAAAGAATTCTGCTGCTATTTTATTATGTAATGCTGCAGGCTAAAAATATATCCCTAATTTAAGCCATCTTGCCAATAAATCTACAAATACCAGGTAATCCAAAAGGGGTAGTTATGGTTTAATGACATACTCTTCTTGTCATCTTAATATGTTCAACTCCTAAAGGATTTAGAGTGATGCATTTAAAGATTTTTTCAGTTCTTGAATATCTCCACACAATCTGGTGGAAAGGGTGATAAAGTATGGTCCTCTTCAGCATGGAGCAGCAACCCAACTTTTCAAGCTCCATCTGCGCCACGATCCGTGCTACCACAGGGCGAAGCTTTTTCTTTCTCTAAGCAAGATAGTCTGATTCAAAGGGAGTGGGGCTGTCCAACTTAACAGATAGTGATTATTTCCCTTTGATTATAGAACCTTTTATGGGAGTTTCTTTTCCAATTGAACACATCTATATTCTATAATCAAATCAGAAAAGGTATCCTGGTGGAAATGTATGTTCAAAACATGTTTTCTTTCAGGACTGAGACAGATTTACTGCAATTTATACCTCAATGTTAATCTATTCTCCTCTTCCTAAACATAAAAAAATACTAATATAAATTGCAGTTAATGCCTCACTATATAACACAGTTCTCAGGAGACTATTAAAGCAATGGGTGAGCCGCCTAACATACTGTAACTGTCTCTTTGCTGTTCTGACTTCAGTTTCCAGATTTTGCCTCAAAATAAGCATGAGAATCAGGGAAGGGGAGGGGGTGGAAGCCATTCACTGCCCTGAATCTGATATCTCCCAGGTCCTAGAGCTCGCATGTCCCTTCCTTCCAGACTCAAGTCTGGTTTCAATGGAGTGCTCATTTTTCTTCCCACTAATCCTGCCGTGAGATCAACCATTGGTAACTCTGTGAGAAATTAAATACCAGGATGTGGGAAATCTGAGATCTGAATTCGGGCAGAATGTGGGTGATTCATTTTTTTATTTCTCTCCTTCTCTTTTCCCATGGTTGTTGTGTGGCAAACAACTCTCCAAACCTGAGATCAGAGATCGGCCCTGAACAATGTGACTACAATCACAGAGCAGAGGCAAAGCAAGAAGTACATCGGCGATATTATATCCCTTTTTAATATAAGCAAGTAATTTCTAAAGAGAGATTTCAGCCAACATTTTCTGAAAACATTCTGGCATTTCCAGAAATGCCTTACAATGGGATCAGCAGCAGAACTTCATCATGGTGATGCTCACCATCTGCTGGAGCAGACTTCATAAAGAATTTACCTTTTCTGGCATTGGGATCCCAAAGAAACAGGATCCATGAGGTAGTTTGCTATGGTGATGTGAGTGCTACAATGCCCAACAGTCAGGCAGTCATTTTGAATGGCTTTTTTCCTTCCTCAGTGTGAGAAAAGCATGTTTATTTATTTAGGTGCTATAAGAATGAACTCAAGATGCTTACAAACACTGGACTGCCCAAAGGTTTAGGTCCTTCATGCACTGCTTGGCATTGTGCTGATGTCTGAAACCCACCTATGCGCTCCTGTAGCCTTCAACGTGAAGTACCTAGGAACATAATTCTCTGTGTGTAGTCTACTAAGAGGCTGTGATACTCCCAAAGTTTTTACTCTGTCTATAAACACAACAGCACCATGCTCACAACATCCAATGAGCAATCGATGACCATGAGCTCTGAACAGCCCCCCAAACACCAGCCTGTCTGTCACAGCCAGTCTGTCACAGCCAGTGCTTGCTGGCTGGGTTGCTTCACACCATCACAGCACTAAGAGACAGCACAGTGAGACCACCAATGGAAGCTCCACCAGGGAAAATGGTTTTAGGGTGTCTATCACAATTTTATTTCATGCTGACTTTTATGAATCCTTTGCCTGAGTTGTCCTCTCTGAGCTGCGAGGGAGGAGGCATGCTTGTAGGTCCAGCGTATCCATCCCAGCCTTAACGTTTGGTAAAGGTGTCACAAGCTGATGGGCTGCCTAGGGAGGCCAGATGTCACCCCATGGGTAGCATGGCAGCACTGATTTCAAGGAACTGAATTCACTGAATTCCACAAATGCCCCATAGTGACTGAACAGAGTAGCTGTGAAATGCTTATTCTTCTTCTTCTATTCCAATACTATTATTTTGGGCAACAAGAGGGCCTTCTAAAATTCCCCAGATATCATGGAAACCCCAGAATAAAATATGATATTGGCTCTTATTACTTTCTTCCAGAACATTTTTAAAGATGTATATCAGTTAATAAGGGCTGAGCATACTGCTCTTTTCCCTAGACAAATCTTTTTTAATAGTACTGGTACACAAATACTATAACTGACCATCCTAGCAAATTATTTAACAGATTAAAAAATGTATTTTCATTGGTCTTAACTTTGCTTTTCATTGTGTTTAACTTATTCCACATCTGTTGCAGCATACCTCATTTTTACCATACAATTTGCAACAGAACTTATATGGTCCTGAACTGCCATGGCAAAGATGTAGCAATTTCTAGAGGTGGCTACAGAGAAGGTTCATGTCCCATGTTTTTCAGTGCAGCAGATGACCTGGGTTACAGCCCTGGAGTATCTATTAATAATATTTATGTTGGGAAATAGGGCATCTTTCAGTGACTCCAGCTGGGTGTGGAGGAGCAACAACGATGCTGACCGTGAAAGATGCAGAGCCTTTACGAGAAGCTCAGGAATCAGGCTCTCAGAGAAGAGCGCTTTCTTCCTGCGCAGCGTTCTGACACACCTCATCTTTGCTACTTAGCATTTTGATTATTTTTGTTGCTCTAAATCCAGAGGCTGATCGTTCTGGTAGTTTCAACTTTCTGGATATCATGCTGGAAACATCTTAAAATAATCCAAATTTGCTGACAGTAGTCAGGTACTGCCTATAATCCTGTATGTCTGTGAAGTAAGATACCCAAGTGTTAGCACAGACTCGTTACTCTCGGAAATCTTCACCAAAATGTGTAGCACGTGTATGCAAAAGTAGCACTGTTTAATTTACTCTTGACTGACATCTTCTTTAAACACTGTTCCCTGTCCAGCCATCTTCCTCAATGGTGTTTCCCAAGCGCACGTCACAGCCCCTTCTTTTCTGGCTATTGTTAGTGAGATTTCGGTTCGCATCAAATTGGAGCCAAGTTCTGAACTGGATGGGGTACCTCCCTAAACAGCTTCCGTGGCCACAGCCATGGGGTCAAACACAAAGCCACCCCGTCCACAGCCATCACCTGCCCATCTTGGACTTCTTCCCCAAGCAGGGAAGGGAGAGTGAGGAGGTGGGGAGAGAGCATGGAGGAGCATTGCTGACTTAGGGAAATGTTTTAGCTTACCCCTTTGGCCTCCAGCCTTCTACCACCAACTGCTGCGCCTGCTCCGAGTGCTACACATGGAGCTGCTCAACAGCTGTAGTCCCTGAGCTTTTCTATGTGCCATTAGGGACAGGTCTGGCCCAGCACACAGGGGAAGAGCAGCGACCTGAGAGCATGTCTGTATTGAATGGGCAAACGTGTGACCAGCACTGCATTCAGAAAGCTGCCTCCTGCTCTAGGGCTTGTCTCAAGCGAATTAAATGTTGCATATTTGAACAGTTAAAATAACCTTTTTTTGCTCTTGTTCAGAGCTGAAGGCTCCTCCTGTGTTTGGCTATGCCACGGCACTCTGGCTCTTTGACTGACTCAGAAACTGGCTGACAAGGACACATCTCCAAACGGCATGTTGCAGCAGGCAAGACTCTGAAGCCCCCAGACAGTCCCTAACAGGCCATGAAGCAAAAGTATCTTGCTAAATCTGATTCCTTTTTAGTCACATCAAATCATGAGTGTGTGCACTCTCATAACTCCCTTATGCAAGAAGGGATCATCAGCACCTCAGTTTTAGCAAAGGGGAATCAAGGCATTGGGAGACTTGCCTAAAATGGGACTTGCACACTGCAGTGCGCAGCGCTAATGGCTTCAAAACAAGCAAAAGGCCCACCCAGCACAGTGCTGACCGAGGCACCTCTGCTCCTTAGGCAGCATATGGGAATATGGGGACAAACACCTCAGCCTGCCTTGTGGGCCACCAGTACACTAAGCAAGGGGATGCATAATTCAATCAGCATTTCCTTGACTGAACTATGCATCTGAATTTAACAGATGGGACCATCCAAAATCCTGTTTCTTCTTGTTTCTTTTCTGCACTGAGGCCGGTGCTGCTGTGAAGCTGGGACTCAACCAAACCATCTTTCTCCCGGTTGTTCACTCAGTGGCTCTTCGACCTTTGAATCATTAGCTGCACTGTGTCCCAGGTTCAGCGAGCGGCACAAAGAACACTTCTCCCTTGGTAGCCTGGAGCGCTGCTGGGATGAGAAATGGGGCCACTGCCCAGGTGACCTACTTCCAGAGCAACTCCTGTGGCCACCCCAGTCTTCCGAGAAGCAGGCTACCCCTGCTCCCCTGCAAAGCTCGTTCCACTCTCACCCCCTTCCCCCAAATACTGGATCCTAGCAGAGGCCAATACAGGGTTTGTAAGTCCCAAATAACGTGAGAGAGAAGTCTGGGATAGGCAGCACCTTATGGCAGTGCAGCCCCTGGGCAAGTGCCCCTCGCTTCTGCGGTGAAGCTAAGGCACCTGCTGAGTGCAAGAGAGACTGGGCAGGTAGGGGACTGGGCATTTTGTCCTTTCCTCTGTTTAACACCCAAATGCTGCCTGCAGGGAAACAGGGCTGTCTGTGTATCTCCAGGTAAATCAAAAAGATTGAGGGCTAGATTACAAAGCTTATTTGCCTGTCTGAAGTGAAGCAGTGGTCTATGATACACACTTAAATGTTTAACTACCTTTGTAAAAAGCATGTCTGATTCCTTTGCATTCTCCAGGAAATAGTGGAAATGCTGGGTGAGCTCTTTCTATATTTTCATTACTGGTAGGAAGGGTTCAGTTGAAGAAAATACTCAAACGAGCTGTGAGCAAAAGCAATTTTTATAAAAGTGATTTTTATAAAATTAATTTGTGGTAATGACCCTGTGACTCCAGTGTTCAGTGTGTGGAGCTGTACTTGCTGGCAAAGTCTTTGCCATCCCAACATTGAGAGGCCAGTGTGTAGCTACCACTATCAATAAAAGAAACTATAAAAATGTTTCAAAAAATTGCCTCATAGAGCAGCAACCTACATCTTCAGAACACTGTATGTATTTCTGATTTTTGACTCCTTAAAAGTGACTGAATATCTGAATATACTTCTGTGCTGAAGGTAATTTTTTTCCTTTTCTTCCCTTCCTTCTGGTCACATATCTCAACTTATGTGTTTAATTTATTTACAGCCAAATTTCTGCAACCAGCCATCTCAAAAATGTCACTCTATCATAGCTATGTAATAAATGACAATCATAAATACTTAAAACCTTGGAAACCTAAATCTTACACTGATTTGGGGATTTAGGTGTAGCCTCATTGAATGAAGTTATTCAGAGTCTATTCAGAAGTTATGTCATATAAATAACAAAATATTGCTGTCAGAAATACCTGACTTCCTCTTCTAGCCCTCATTCTTGAGCACAGGTTAGTGCTTCATCTGTTCATACAACTGGTAATTGCAACTTCTATATTTTTCCCCAGATTTTTTTTGTTTTTATTTCAAAAAACTGTGCTCTTTTTTTTTTCTAGTCATCAGACAAACTATTCAGTCTCCCTGTCACAATAAACCAATTATAAAAGAAGACTGAGTATGTCTTCCTTTGGAAACCACATCATGCAGTTGCCACCATTTTGCCTTGGAAGGAGAAAGAAGGGAAGGATGTAAAGCCCAGCACCCTCCACGAGACTCCATCTACTGCATCCATGAAGAAAGCAAGAGACTTTCCTGATTTCCTTAAAATCAAATTCAAACCCCTCCCAGAGCAATGGTAGGTCCATTCCTGCAGTTCAGGCGTCCACCTAATTTCTTAATAATTCTGGCTGTAGTCCACAGGTTTGATATTATTCTAGTTTTGTTTTTTTTCATTTTACACTAAGCAATCCTTACAGGTTGCTTGAAATAGAAACAGCACAACTGGTAACAATGAAACATAATTTTCAAGTTGGAGCCATTTTTCACAAGACTTCTCATGACATTTTTATCTATTTGTTAAAATGATGCTTTCAAATCAGAAAAAATGTTTCCAGAACACACAAAAGCAAAATCTGGAAGGATTTTGCAAGCAAAAGTGTTCAAAAACCAAAATCAAACCTTATTTTGATTTAAAAAACTCAGTCCCCAAATGATCATAATATTGTGAAACTTTGGAAAAACAAAAATTTCAAGGACACCTATGGGGAAAAGGGTTAATAAAACCAGGTTATTTCATCATAAAGCTATTTATGCAAAACCTTTGACCAGTTCCAACAAGCATCATTCCCTCCATCTGATGGTGGTGGGAGGCAGGGCACTGAGCCGGAGGGCCCCGCAGTGGGTCCGGGGCTCAGCCCCACGGGGAAAGCTTTGGGCAGCTCCACTGAGACCATGCTCCACATGGGGAGGTGCAGTGAGTCTGGGCTGATGGAACTGTGATATACACTTTCTTGGTGCATGTGCTCATGGTTCCAAGGGCCTCCAGCACATATAAGATTGCCCCTATCACTGCCTTTGGGAAAACATTCAGTATTTGCTTTAAAAGTAACGATAATAAAAGAATGGTAACAGCCTTTCAGAGGATGTTCTGGAGTGGTGTGTATAACACACATGTAGTTACCCTACTCTGAAGTCTAAAATTCCACATATCATTGGAAAATAAAGTTCCGTCCCTCTGGGATCTGACAACTTTACAGTTGGACTCGATGATCTCAAAGGTCTTTTCTAACCAAATGATTCTGTGATTCTGTGAACTTTCTGACTCTCCATATCAGTAAACACAGAAAAACTACCCGACACACAACATGGCTTGCTGGATGCAGTGGGAAGAGCAATGAAACACCGGGGCACCAGGTCAACCTCCAGGGCAGAGGTTTTTCAATGTTTCTACAGCCAAGGCTCAGTTGAGTAAGGCTGCAATATTCCCATCTCAGCAGGACACAGGGTGGGCTTGGACAATGGCACACGCTCTCTCAGATGTGTATGTGCACCTGCATGGGTGCAAAGGATTTGCCATCCTGTCTGTGACACCGGAAGCTTCTTTTCAACCCGCTAAAGTGGATCTCTGGAGTATTTCTACCACATTTCTCTCTGGGATTTCCCAGAAGGGAAAAAAATAAAACCACATGTGGTTTGCTAGCACATATGCAGAATGCCTGAAGCTTGTGGAAGCACAGATTCATTGCACGGCACAGAGAGGTGATGCAGCACATGCACCATGGGCCCACCAGCCAGGGTGTCCCAGCGTGTCGGACCTGCCACACAACCACCACAGGTCCTGGGCTCAGCTCTACTCACAAAGTCTGCTGCTTTTGGGCTGCACATGAATGTGTGAATCACAGATGTAGCTCCTGGGCTGCAGAGCCTGTCTGATGCTTTTAGCATTTACTGTGTCCTACGCCGAGTAGGCATATGTGATGAATGCAGCTGGGGAACACATATAACTTATGTGTTATATATAAACTGTGAGGTTTATATATATTATGACTAACTAACATGCATAACTTTATTGATATCAAGACTAAGAAATGAGCAACAAGAAAAAATACAGCGGATCTGCATTTTCTTTCCTATACAAAATAACACTTTTCTTCTTAGCTTTTATTCTCGTTGGGATTTGATTTTTTTGGACGCTGTTTTAAAAGCATCTAATGCATTTAGCATTAGGTAGAAAAGTACATTTTATGTGTACTTTTTGTGTACTTTTTCTATACACTTTTTTGTGTACACTTTTCTATGTACACTTTATGTGTGCTTTTCTGACTGATACACTGTCTTTCTGACTGATACACTGTCTTTCAGACTCAGATACAAAGGATTTGCAAGGATTTGAGATTTTAATAGACCTCCCAAAGAGATTATAAGAACATTTTTTCAAAGGGCTGTTCTACACTCACAGTATTTCTTCTCTCCAGAAATGATAAAAATAATACATGTCCTGTTTCCAGAAAACTTTGATTGCTTTCATGATGTTTTCCTAAAAATACCTGTTTCCTTTGTATTACTTAAGGGTGTAACTCCCCCATATGGCTGAGGCTACAGCTGCTACAAATACCTTAAAAATGAAGAAATTTCTATTTCTATTTCGACTGCTTATTTGTACACCTCAGTAAGAATATTACTACATCATGCTCATAAGATCTTGCTGTCCATTCTTTGGAGACGGAGTGGATTTTAAGGGAGTGTCTTGTTTTTGAGGTTTAGGTACATATTTACGTGAAGGTGCTAAACTTACTGATGTCATGCAGTTAGGCTGGCTATCTTTTCCTCATTTCCCCAAGGAAGTGTGAGAGTATACATCAGTGATCATCACAAAGATGTGTACAGACCACAGTATTTAAAGGTTTGTATTAACGATATGGGTGTGTAGATTTCTAGTGGATTTCACTGTTTCATTTACCAGCTGCGTGATGGTAAATCTTCAGAGCTCTGGGGATGTTTGAAGATATTGAAGAAGTTTATATAGGCATCTGTATGGCCCTAAACTGGACAGCAGATATCCATAAAGAGATTTAGAGCATGGTGGAGCCCTGCACAATGCTTAAAATCTGTGAAACAGTGATGGGAACAGGGCTGTTATTCATAAAATGAGAATTTTATCTGGTCTTGCTGTTTCTGTATTTTTAAAAATGACACAAACCCAAGAGGCATAGGTACTAGCAACAGTAACAAGAGTAACAGTGATGTAAACTAACATTCATAGAAATCTTTGAGAATACACCAAAATTCAAGACACGGAACTCAGGGGTGAAACCTGACCAAGAGTTTCTGCCGCTTTTACCACGGCAGGCTGGGGTAACACACTCACCATCACACAGCAGTTCTCAACTGTAACCTCTTACAGTCCCCACTGATGAAGAAAGGATACATTTCTAACTTAATCCAGACTGCCACATGGTAAAGCCATCTGGGAGGATATTTTGAAGGAAACAGATGGAAAAGGAAGAGATTCCTCTGAATGTAGTGTAAGATTTACATTATCCTCCATGAACTTCCATGTAGTCCCCATGTTTATATAATTTATCACTATTTCCTTAGACAGCTCAGATTAGGAAGCCTGCATGAGCTCATGTTCTTGTTGTTAATTCTGAGTCTGAACCTCCCTCCTTTAAAGGGAAATTCAGTAGTGTAAAAAGAAAACGGAGAAAGGCAACCGGACTTAAGTGAAACCCAGCAGCGTGAAGTTCCTGACCGTCCCAGGAATTACACTGTTTTACCTCCTCCTTCTTTCAGCCTCGGGAAGACACTGTCATGAGTGCTTGCTCACAGCAATAATTTTTGTTCTCTGCCATGCACCCACACCCAGCAAAACCGCAATGTTGTGCTAGCATAAGTGTGGGAGCGGGGCCTATTAAAACCAGGAAGGGTTAAAGACAAGTCAATGATTTCACTGGCCTTCCCTCAGGCCAAGGATTAAAAAAAAGAAATGTTCTCTGAGTGAAGACATGGCACACAAATAATTTAAAGAGTGTAATTTCACTAGTCGTGTTTTGATGACCAGGGATTTCTAAAAAGTCTTCTCTCTTTCATGCATTCTTCTGTGCCCCCTCGTTTTCTATACAAACATTTCCATTACTAATGGGAGCGTCAAAGGGCCTCCTTTTTTCTCTCTCTCCCCCTCTGTGTCTCTGACCACAAACATTCTGCCGAGGCGCTGTGCAGCAGTGGCTGCATCCGGCTAGCTGAAACACCCTACAGCATCCCCACCGGAGTCACCACTTCAGGAAAGAAGGGACAGGAAGATCCATACAGGGAACCCTGGTCCTTCGGTTCAAAGGTCTACATCATTTCACCATCAATTAAATCTGTCATTACTTTGTTCTGCTACCAAAAGACGGAGTCCCAGGTCCCCTCTTTGTCATTCCATGCTCCAGCTCAACCTCAGTCCCAGTGATTTCTTCCTCTCTTGTGCTAGGGCTCACACTTGATTCCTGTTCAAACAAAACACTCACAGGAGTAAGTGCCTGGGGAGACCGGAGACCTAGCGGCACCACACATGCCATCAGTGGCAATGGCTTCCACCAGGCTAGGCTGCAGGCAGAGCCACCAGCTCTAGACCCCTTTATCCCGCTGACCCCGGTGGGGATGAGCTCTGCTATGTACCAGAGGAAACCACAACACGGACAGCCTCCCAGGAGTCTTTGCCTCCCGGATTTGGCCTCCTTTGCACAGCAGGGTTTAAGCCTCCCTGTCTCTGAGGTGCCATGGAGGAGATGGCTGGCTTTGTGCCCACCGGCAGATTTACTACCATGTTGTAGTAGGAATAGCCTGATTGCGGCCATAACAGTTCAAGGATGTAAGCAAGACCAGGGAGAGGAAATATCTTTTATTGGAACAACTTGGTGTGTTTTGAATTGTGTGGTGTATTCATAAGGTTATAGATGGTAAGTCCTCCGGGACTGACGTTGTGTTTCTTGCATAAGCTGGCCTAATAAAAGCCATTACCTCTCCTTGCAAAACCTACCTCACTTGAAAATACTACTACATTCATCCTGCATGTTATCTCCATTCAGAGACATTAATATTATTCCCAGTGCCGTGGATTCATCACTGCTGCGACTGTATTGATTTCTTTTGTAGAAACCCAATTCCTGCACATGCTTTGGAGAGTTACATCATTTCAACCCTCCAACTCACAGCTAGGCCGTTTTCTGTTTCTTATGTAACAGCTCCTAATTCAGATTACAGTAGACATTACAATAATGTACACTGTGCAATAACCTATTAAAAGCATAAAGTGGAAAAACAAAAGTATTATTCCCTTCTAAAAGCAGACCTCTTTCCAGAAGAGCAATGGACCCTTTATGGTCTTGACTCAGCAATCATTCATATTCACCAAGCTATGACACCAGAGCCCATGGACTCTGCCGGGCAGGGATAGACCTGCTCCCATGCCCGCAGGTTGGTGTATATATAACACAGTGGTAGAGTTAGGATGTTGGGGTTTTTTTAACATGGGGTGGGCTGGGGAAAGAACATGGAGGCAATCATAAATGCGGTGTTTGACCAGTTTCATGACACCCTAGCTTGCACCTTGTCCAAGGTATTAAAGAAGAATAATACCATCCAACAGAAGAAGTTCAAATATGTCAGTCTTTATGATGGATCCAGTCTAGTTACCAAGTTCAGCCTACTTTATTTTGCGGATTTAGAGACTCCTTTAGACCAGTGGGGAGAAGGGTTTTATACCTGTGCCCCCTCCTTGCTGTAAACAGTCCCCAGTTACCCACGCTCAGGACACACAGAGGTACCTGTCACATGCCGGACTTGTACCAGATGTGTGTGTGCATGTGCCTGCATTATCATTGCAAGGTGGCCGCTGCAGAAAGAGGACATTTCTGAGCAAGCACCATCTACTGCTTCCTCCTCTCATTCCCAAGGGCCACCACGTGAATTGCTCTGGTGGTTGTGCCTAGCAAGCCAACAGCTGTCCCCCAGCTCATATGATTGATGTATCTCCCTTCATTCTTTACAGTAAAGGAGACCAGTTTAAATACTGAAGAATTATTTCATTCAAAGTAGTCTAAAGAATTTAAATTAGCTTTTCTTACCTGAGCAGGCTTCTTTTGAACCACTTGTTGAGGCTGAAAAGTAAAACAAAAGCACGGTGAGAAACAAAACTCACTGAGGTCACTTAACTCTGATTTCACGGATGAAAAATATTTTCAGCAATAGAAATAAAACACAGGCAAAGCCCACATTCAGAAATGGAGTGATGAACATACCCAGCTCTCACACCCAGCCTCTCCTATACCTATCTATGACCTTGCTCTGAAGTAGTTCAGATTACTGTGGATGCAGAGGAGTACGTGAAGTTTGTATAATTAAAACCAAGGTGAAATCTAATTTAGCATGTTACATCTTTCAGCTCTTCTGTGGTACTGCTAGATTTACTTTGCTGCATTACTTAGCAGACTGTGAGATTGGCCTAATTTTATGACTAGATTTTGTTGCCTCCACTGATGCTGTTCACTCTCTTTCCACACTCTTTCAGCCGTGAGTGGAGTGTCCTGCTGCGGGGAAGCCCTTCCTCCGGGTCATGAGCAGGAACACAGCTCAGGCAGAGAGCTGAGGGACACATAACCTCATTCCCAAGCCAGGGCTTCCCACTTGACCAAAGCCATCCCTGCCAAAGGTAGGAAGCTGGGATCGGCAGCAGCTCCAGCCCTGGGAAGCTCTGGTCTGGGAGCTCTAGCTGAATGATGGCAATGCTGTGCTGACCCTTGTGAGCCTGTTGACATGATTTCGGGGTTGCCCATCACCGGGCTGGCTGGATGCATGGCAGGGAGAACTGAAGGCTGTGTCCGCCTGCCTACATGGGACCTGGTGGCACAGCCACGGGCTCCTCAGCAAGTCTCCCTCCTGGCTGCTCCTACCAGGGAATGTGGAACACAGTCCCCACACGAGTCAGGAGACCCACCAAGGTGCCAGTGCCCTTCATCCCCACCCCAGGGAGGAGGAGTACTGATTAAGGAACTAACACAGGCGCACTTAAAATACACCACCACCAGCCAGGTGATGAGACGACCCTTGTGGGTGCTAGGAGTAGCACGGAACAATAAGACCACAGATAAAGGATAAAATCCTGACACCGAGAGCACAAAAGGGCTTTTCTTACTTCAGTGGGGCAAAGCTGCCACCTCCCCCCGCCACAGGACTTTCTGTTTTCAAAGTATATGAATTGCACCCAATGATTTTCTTCCTGCCCTTCCTTCCTGCCTGTTCCTAATCCCAGCCGTGATTTTAGTGCCTCGTTTGGGCAGAAGCCAACACGCTGTCCCTCTGCATGGCCAAAAACCTAATTTTCATGACAGTGTAGTAGGAAATAAGTGGAATATTTCTGAATAAACAGTTTAGTGTAACTGGCCTTTCAGAGCAATATTTCAGTCGGAAGGATCAATGAAAATGTAAATTAAATGTAACTGATTCAATTCAGACTGGCCACCACAAGCGTCCCATTTTAACAAGAGATGCTTTGTTTATTTTCAGTCTTTTCCTAATTCAGCAGAATCCTATTGCTGTTATATTTTTGTATCTATGCCTCAGGCTCCAAGTTCTGCTCTCAAATAAATATGAGAAAAAAACTACATGATGACTGGGTCCGTCTTTAACTTCAGGGTGGACCCTTTTCTTTTCCATTAAATTCCCTTGCAGTGGAGAAGCTATTACCAAGGCACACATTTTACTGATGCCTTCTCCAGGTGGACTGCAAGCCCTGAACTCATTAATGGACATTTGCTGCCCTCGGACAAAGGAATGATTTGTTTCAAAGGAATCCCTCGTAATTACAGAACTCATTGAGCTCTTCAGTAATCCGCCACTAGTGCTTTTCCGCTTTATTTTCTTTTTTTGCCTGCTGATTACACCTGTACACATGTTTACTCCCAAATCACATGAAATCCACAGACATTCTTAGAGGCTGACTGTTTTCTCCTGCTCAGAAATCCCCATATATTTTTGGCTGTGCACTCTGCATTCATGTGACTCTCACACACTGTAGCTCAATGAAATCTTCTGAAAGAGCTGCCAACTCACCAAATTTTCCATGAATTAGGTCCTGACACTTCAATGAGAGGAAAGACAATGTCTGAAACAAGGCCAGCTCTGGCTTTCTGCCTAGTATGTGTCACAGTAATTCTACCAGCTGCCCTTCTACACAGCACTTCATACTTTTCAGACCACCAAAAAGCCCCTTGAATACTTTCAGTGATAGCTGCGGCTCGAGCTGCCAGCGTGTTTTCCCAGCCTCTGGCCCCCAGTGGCTCCAGACCGGACCTAGAAAGTTTTGTGTGTGTGTTTGTTTTGTTTTGTTGTTATTTTTATGAATGGCTTTTGCAGGGGACTCTGACTCCAGCACAATCCTATCCAGCCATTCATAAAAAGCAGAGGGAAAATATTGTACTTTGCCCAGTTGGAAACTGTCTCTGATACTGACCAAGGCTTTCAAGAATCTTAGTCATTCAAGACCTTTGCTATCGTAGTGCTTCACGTCGAGAGCTCCCTGGCAGTGCTTGCTTACTGCCGGCTAGGTTTCCAGTGGATTTGGGATCTGGAGTTCACCGTGTGTTATGTTTTCTCCCTAAATGGATGAAGCACAACTATGGAAGCTCAAAAGCAGGGCTCAGCCCCTCAGCCAGTATTAATGGCACACACCACCGACACATGGGGAGCCATGCCCACTCGTGCCACGCTGAGAGCTCCAGCTTGTGGCCACTGAATCACTGCAAGTGCTGATTTTCAGGAGCATTGCTTTTCCTGTGTCAGCCTGGCTGCGTGGGAGAGCGATCTGGATGAATGCAGGCTGGATAAATCCCGCAAGGTCCAGTCCTGCGAGGATTGCAGTGTCCGCTCACTTAGGCCACCCCAAACCACAAGAACTGAGGCATACAGGAATAATGAGAAATTTCCTAAGCACCTCCTTTCATTTCTTTAACTGTTGTGAATGTGATGCCTTTGGAAACTTCTTGACACACTACAGATACAAACGCCTCGACTCGCTAAGCCTTGTGTTCACTGAGTTAAGAGATCTTTTCAGGGCTTCAAAGGAGACACCTCTGATTCAAAAGAGTGTTGCAACTGCATGTTCAACTAGCTGGAAAGAAAGAGAATCTGTCTTGGTTATGGAAAAGACTGGAACCATAAAAAAGCCAAGAACAAGAGACTTTAAAGAGGTGCTTTGGAGCAAAATAAAGTTGTACGCAAGACACGAGAGCTCTGAACTATTATGTATCCCTGCAGGAGCCTGCAGAGTAAGATGGCAGACCTTCTGCTTTGCCAGAGGCTCTCTCACTTATGTCAGTGATCATATATGTAAGGAGAGCTTCCTGCAACACAGGACTTTTCACGTTTTATTTTTATCCTAAGTTTAAAAACCAGCTATTGTACACTGAATGTGTATCAGCTGAAATTCCATACACTTTAAAGCAAAATTCAGGGGTTTTTCCATCATATGCAAGTACAAGTCAACCTTAAGTAGCTTTCTTAAATCTGTATGAGACAGAAAGAACAAGTGACAGTGTTGGAAAAATCCTATGACCATGTCATTCAAATGTCTATCACACAAGAACAAATCCAAAGTACAGCAGAATTTGTTTTGCCATGTTTAAACTATTAAGTATGTGAGCTAAGGCAAAAGATAATAATTTAAAACTTCATGGTAAGATTCCTAACTTTGAACAGAAAAAAAGTAAATCACCTTAAGAGGAAAGTACACAAACCTTTTGGTGGTTTTATCTTTGCTGTAAGTTTTGGATGTTCAAAGCCCAACTGTTTATTTTCTACAACACACTTCTTCCACTCCTCCTCTGTCACTTCACCCCTCATTTTTTTTTTTATTTTCGAATTCTGTTACTTTACTCTGTCAATATCTTAGATGCATCCTTATAGCCTATACAGACACCGGTCAAACAATTTCTTTGCCTTCTATATGAGAAAAAAAGAGCAGCCTCGTGTGATGAGTCCATATTCATCCTACACCAGCGGTCAAAAGTTGTATCAAATTCAATTTGTCACACTTCTCATTCGCTGGCGTACTCCTTACCCTGTGACTTTTCATAGCATTATAAAAATAAGGAAGGATAAGGGTAAGTCTGTGTCAACTAGTATGAGCCGTGCTGGAACACATTTTTAATGGTCAGAGATAAAAGCACTGGTCTGAATGCAAATCATCCCCTGACTGCTGTGCCCTGAAGCTCCAAGGGCAAGCTGCACACTCCGAGCGCTCCTAGATTTTGTGTTCATGTCTTCCTCTTCAAACTGAGTATTATGAAGATGTTTCTTGGCAACAGTGACTCTCTGTTTTATTCCCACAGCTTGACACAGACAAGACATTCCCATGGAGGTAGCTCTGCTGGTGAGACTAAATGACCGTGATGGAAACTAATACCCAGTTGGGATGACATTTACAGCGCTGACAGCTCAGTGTTGTGCGGAGATCATTAAAATAATTTCATAGGTCACCCAAACACTTGTAGTTCTAAATTAAATGATGAGTAAAACCATATTTAGTCTTTTTGTCTACATATCCTCAAAAAATCAGGAAGTTCATATTATACCAGTTGAAACCAATATAATCCAAAATAAATCATGTCTTCCAAGCAGTTCCATATGACAGCAGAGTAACTACTGTTCTGCCCTACAGCTTTAATTGGTTCGAGTCCAGCCTTTCCCTCCCTCTTCCAGCAGAGTGATACAACAACACTGGGACCGGGGGCCCATGCAGCCTGCGAGAGAGCCCTCGCCTCTGGGCAAAAGCTACCTTCAGCTTCATGACGGTCAGCAGGGATCCACCCCAGACTGCACGGGACATTGCGCCTGCCACTCGCTCCTCTGATCCAGGTATCCTCATGGCTTGCTTTAGAAATGATCTTCCTTCTCAGGGAGTAGCAGAAATGCTTTTTTTACACCATCAATAGAGAGGGGGGATGCCCTCTCCGCTCAAGCAGGACTGGCTTGTGTTTTGGAAGCACAGGTCATGAATTCTCCTGCCTCCATTGCATGTTTGCAGTCAACTGGCAACCGTGGTGTCTGTGTACGCACACTGCTGTGGGTCATTAGGATCTAACAGCAAAACCATCTGGCCCTTAGAGTTCAAAGGAGATTTCACAGTCCTCTGTGCAGTCTCATAAATGAGGCTAATAGTAATCTGTGGAGAATTTTGGCAATATCTGTGGAACTTTTATTCTTTATTTTCTATACTACTTGGCACTCCTCTGAGTTTTTAATACCAAATACAAAGTCAGGTCATTCAAAAAATATTTATTAGCTTATTAAACTGACCTCCCCTGACTGCTGCTGGAAAACCCTGCAACATCTCAGGAACTGCACCAATAACTTTAGCTGATGACAAAGTAAATAGTACTTCTATTCCACTTGTGGAGGAGAACAGAGAGCATCACAGTTTTCCAAGTGACTTTTAATAGTTATTTGACTGGCAACAAAATTTTATATTTTAATTGGTGAATTGAAAACACACTGCTTCAAATGACTCTTTTGGTACCCTGAAAATTCAGGCACGGGCACATATATCCCATCAGGTATGTATATATCCAATGAAAGTCAAACAACTGACTTCAGCAGGGTTAGGATTTCATGTGTTTTGTTTACAGAAAGCTACCTTCACCACAAAACGTCTGTAAGTTGCTACATTTGCAATGGTTTTATGTTCTGAGAAGATAAAAACCATAAAAGAAATGTATTAAAAATCAAATTCTGTTTTCTTTTACACTAGTATAACCCACTATTTTTCAGTTGCTTTGACCCAGCCTTCCTCACAGAGGTAGATTTCCCACCATTACAGATCTTGGTAAGTACAAATTTAATAGTTAGAACAGGAAGAGAAAACCCATAATTTTTCTTCATCTGCTAGCTGAACTGTTAGTTCAAGCACAACAATACCCCATTGAGTTTATCAAGGATATAATCAAAATTCAAAGCACAGTCGCTGTTAGTTCAGTGCTCTTGATAGATGCTATTAATTTTTATAATGTTTCAGCCAGTATTGGTTACATTTCCATAAAATAGTAGTGCAGCTTATGAAATACCCATTTAATGGGCTTTATATCTGTGGTTCAATACTATAAGCAAAGTTTAAATTGGCGTACTCAGCTAAAATCAATACAGTTTGGCAGCAGGAGGATCTGTTGTTGCTGACCACTCTTCTTCAGAGTCACCGCTGCTCTGTTGGGTTCCCCTGTTACTTCATTATCATCCGTCATGTATTTGATAAGTTTTCCTGATGCATTTTGCTCAGGTTTAGTTCAGCACCCTGTGTATTTTTCTGCTAAAATATTAAGAAGCAATTTCTGCCTTTCAGAATAGTTCTACTACACAGTTCAGCACTGAGGTTTTCTTGATACGCACCTAAGGAAACATGAGCTGGCTCCTTTGTCTGGCAAACGTCGTATATATCTGTCTATTTATAACTCCCTACACAGACAGACTATTGAGAAAGCCAAATGGGAGGTTCCAGTTATTCTTAGTTATAGCATAAGCATAAGGAAAAAAAATACATTTTAGTAGACATAAATGAATGATAAGTTATTTGCAAAGAAACTAAGCCCTCACGATTCAGGGATATAAACCGATCAGAAACTACGTAGCTTTATACCTTGCAGACGTCTCCACACAAATAACTATTGTGCAACTCTTTATCTCCAGACTATCTTGTCTGTTTCGATACAGCAGCCCCTGTGTTCACCACGCATTTCTCTTGGCCCATGTGGAAATGATTTTTGGTCACTACTAAACATGCTAGATTTTAATTGATGACCTAGAGGTGAAAAGCACCGTATCACATTACCATCCGGTTCCAACTTTTGTCTTTTGTTTTAGAGTCTTCCCTCTCTTCTTGCTCAGGCACCTCCTGCCGTATGGACTGAAAAACCAGGGGCAGTTCCTGGTGGTACCACTGATGGTGGCTGCATGGAGCTGATCAGAACTGCAGGACTGTCATCAGTGGACTCATCTCTGGACCTGACTGCCAGGAGCTCCTGAACCCCCCCGACCTTTGCACTGGAGAGTGAAATAACAGAGTAAATAGGGCAGTAAATTCCCAAACCAGACAACCTGCTGCAAAATCCGCTACTGTTTGGAAAGTGAAGTCTGAACTTCCCTGGTTTTGTTCAAAATGTAACTTTGTCAGGTAACATTTCTCTTTCTGGCCTCCTACGTTCATTCTCCTCCTCATTTTAAGGTCACAAAGACCTTCACTTGTTCAGTAACATTGTCCTTGTGTCAATTAGAGACTGGAAAACATGCACAGTCCATTTTCCACAATGTAGGCTTAGATACAAACAATCAAATTAATTTCCAGGCCTATGAAAGCTTCTGCCAACAACAGGCCCAAGCCTAGAGGCAGGGGTGGAAAAAGAACTGAAGTGGCAGTGATGGAGAACAAGGGTCAAACTGCTCCGCTGGGCAGCCCTGGGACTACAACAGTGTCCTAGCAGTGACAGGTGGCATCTCTGCCCCCTGCCCCATGTCTCCACCACAGTGCTGCTGCAATGGCCACACCACACAGCCCAGAGCTGCACTTCTTCACAAGAGCCCCCGAAGCAGGATACTGGTGAAAATACAATATGCACTTCCCTCAGCCCTCGGGCACCTTCACTACCCTGGGAAGGTAGACATTCAAGCTACCTTGAAGGTAGCGATTCAAGCCAAGGAGTCTCAGTGTCCTCTGTTGGGTATTTCCCAGTCGCAGCCTGTGGCATATTTCTTCGGTTTAGCTGCATGCTAAAAGTGCCGCTGCCTCCAGAGATTTGTGCTTCATGTTTTAGCAAGGCACCTCTCAACCGGGGGAGGAGACCATCAGAGCGAGCACTATGTAAAGGCTGGTGCAGAACATGATCTGCCTAGAAAATCTGCAGACTTCACCTACAGGAGAAAACAATTCAGTCCAGGTCCACAGCCTGGCTTGCATCCATACCACCTTTCCTTCTCCTGTACAGGGCCGTCTCTTCCACACCGCCTACAGGGAAGAGCCCGTGGGCCCTGCTATTTCTTTAACCACACCTGGGCACCATGTTAGGTGGCAGAGGAGAGGACAAGAAGGTGAAGGAGAGAAGGCTCCCAACTGCACAGCACAGACGACTGCAGGGCAGTGCTTGAGGCTGTGCCTGGGCACTGTTCAGCTCACTGAGCACAGACACAACTCTAGATCCTGTTAGGAAGAGCTATCTCTCCCCTCATCTGCACAAACTGCGGTAAGGGTACAAGGGATCTAGGCAGCCTCTTTTGCACAGCCATTTCTGCCCCTTCAGAGATGTAAAACATCTTATACAGAGCTTATGTGGTCATCCCCAGGCCTGACCCTAAACTCCTGCAGGAGCTTCCCCTTCCCATCCAGCCCATTGCCTCCATGACCTCCCATTGCCCTGTGACGGCTGGGCAGGGTTTTCCTCCAAAGAAAAGGCACACAGCGCAAGGAAGGCCAATCGATGGTGCCTGGCTGATTTTCTGCAGCTGAGGATCTGGCCTGAGGCACTTCTCTTGAACTTCTTTGTCTGAGCAGATCCATTGGTAGCCACATGGTTGGCTGGGGATGTTTTTGTATGTCTGGGATATACAGATGTCTGATAGCTGTCTGTCTATCGAATAGATTTGGTAATTATTACTGCCTCCGGGAAACTGATGCTGCTAAGAGTATCTGTCAGAGTCCGACCAGAGCCTGCTGACATCCTGGCCCAGTTTCATAAAGAAGTCAGTGTCCGAAATAGAAATACATTTTCCACATACTTGAAATATACCAGCGGCTTGGTGGCGAGTTGTTGTAATTAATCCACTTCCTGGCTTGATATATTTTGGGATCATTCTGGTGTGTGGTATGTTAAATACTGAACTCAGTTCATACTGTTATTTTTTAAATGGAAATTACATGCATTATGTCCAAAGGCACTACTTGCAAAGCAAAAAAAAAAAAAATTGCATTGCCTTCTGGTGTGCTTCTACCATTCACTCATTAATAGCAATTTCATCATATGCATCATTGTGAAATCCACGTGACACAGTAACGTATTTTAAAAGATGGTAGCAAAACGATTTTCTCTTTTATCTAACTAGAATCCCTTTAATAAAAGATTGCAAAGTCAAAGTCTACAATATCCTATCGTCAGCCTCTCGACAGCAGCAGAAATATGAATAGTGTCTGTGTACACAGTTTGCCTTGGTCTGAAAGAGAGAAAGAAGGGGGAAGAGAGGGAGGGAGAAAGAGATTCCGCTCTTGATAATCCTGGTGTAATTTTGGAGTTGTTCTATTTATGTTCCTGGACAGACTCTGAATTTAGCTCAGTCTAGGAGAGAAGAACTTGCCTGTAATTTTTCCAGGACAATTACCTGACTGTCTAGCTACAGTTATTTAATAGCCTTTTGGAAGCTACATCTGACCTGAAGATCCTATTTGTTGCTCGGATCTAACAATGTGAACATCAAAGGTATGTGTGTTAGGTATGCACGCAAATCCCCTGCAGCTTTTTTCATAATAGTACTGAAACCTGACACCACATCAAGAATGCAGCGCCTGGAGCACCCTACTACAGCCCCGCTCCCTGGTACAGCTTAAAGTGGTTTCCTTGCTCACAGAGCTCCATCCGTCACTTGGAAAGTGGCCTGCTTTTAAATGTTACGGTTGCTAGGGAGGGCTTGTGAACATTTTACCAAATGCAGGTCATTTCAGAGAATACGACTGCTCGATATTTACTCTCAGTTCCTGGTAACTCTGCCATCTTTTGTTGTTTCTGTTCCTGAAGTGACAAAACCTGATTTTTCATGCCACAAAAAACAAAGCTAAACCCTGTCTTCAGCTAAATTCTGCCCTTGGTTCAAACCAGTTGCAGAGTCTACCCAGAGAGGTAAATGCTTCCATCTCCCAACTAGTCACAATTTATTGTGCTTGGAACCTATGTGGTTTGGGACGTGCCAAAAATATACCAGTTGGTAGCATCTGTGGCTAGGTGGTCCTGGCAGCAGAGGTGAAAGCAGCTTGCTGGATGAAGGAGCAGTATAGCTGGCCTCCAAATACTGCTGTAGTTGGCACAGAGAGACATACCCTTTCTGGGAATTAGGCACACTGGGTAGACAGAAGCTTGATTTGCAGCTGAACATAATCCGCCTCCGTGAGATCAGGTATTATATCAGCACCAGATCGCTTAACGGCAGCTGCAAGATCATTTTAGCATTGGCAGCAACGTGGCCAAGGATACCCTGATACTCTAGATCTTAACAGGTATGGGAGCTACTGACGGTGTGGAGCAAGGTCCTTCTACTGGTGGTCAGCAGGCTGCTCCCAGGCACCTAAATGTCCCCACATTCCATGCCTGTGACTCCCCAGCCCAGCCTCAAGCAAGAATTTATCTTGAAAAGGGAGCCAGGGAGCGCGAGGGTGCGCCTTGGGGCGAGCCCCACGGACACCAGAGGTTGCTGCAAGCCCATTGCTCTCCCAGGCAAATCCCAGGGCCAGCAAGGAGGCCACCAGCAAAGGAAGGACAGCATTTGGAGGAGGGGTGAGGAGACAACAGTATAGCTCAGGACAGTGTGTGTACACCTAGGAGCTTCTGGAAATCTTTGGCTGGTAGGGAACAGTGCTGGGAAGTTTTGGTTGGGTTGCACAGTGGGAAAGATCCAAAGGGATGGGATTGAGGAATTAAAGTGGCAAGGAGAGATGGTGGGGAAGAGGGGGACCAAATGCACACCTTCCCTGCTTGCACACAAATGGGAATGAGGTCTCTGCGCTGCCCGTTATGTGCAAGGAACTGAGAGGAAACACGTAGAAATACCTTATTCATATTTCTTTTTGTCCACCAATGCACACAAGATGGCTGTGGTGTTGTCATATTTTTGGCTTCTTTTATGCTTTTAAAAGCATGTGTATTACTGACATTTTTTTTTGGGGGGGTGGTGTTTTTAAAGAGAGCAACTGGGAAGTTTGGTTAGAAAGACTGGTTTTAGGTAGCGTTGGGTTTTTTTAGATTTTAGGATCAGATGCATTTTGTAGGCTTTATGGGAGTGCTTCATCTTCTCGGATCATAAAAAGGAAGAGAGAGAGAGAGGAAGGCCCTGGGACTGTACCGCCTTGCGGAGCAGAGGATTACACCCCTACCCGCAAGCAGAGAAACAACCTGCCATTCAAGGCTGATGACAGCAGGATCCACAGGAGCTCATGCTCTTCCTGAAGAAGAACTCAAGCCATCTCTCAGCACGGCAATCTGTGCAGAAGCAGGTCTGCTTCAGCTTTGTGGTAAGACACCGCTGGCAGCGGGACAGCCAGGACGTTCACTGTTTGTTATACAAACACTTCAGAAGGGTGGGGGACACTGATGGGATAAGGAGTTGCCCACGCCTCTTCGCCTTTCATCACCTCCCAGGAAAGTCTGCCTTCGGGGCTAATTTAGATGCATTTACGTTAATAAATGTGTGGCCTTTTCAGACACGTTTTTTCACTTTAATTCCTGTCTGCCCTTGCTGGCACATGCCCTTGACAATTTGTGGTTATTTTGCTCATTTGGCACTGTGCAATTGTCCTTTATTACTGAATATAGATTTTTTTTTTATAGTTAAGTAAACTGAGAGCTCATGAAAGTGATGTAGTCTAGCTCCATTTTGCTTAGCAAATACTGGGCTTTTTTATTTTTCTTTCTCTTCTTCTTTTTCTCAGTCAAAAAGACAATCTTTTGCTAACTGTAAACTGGTTTGCAAGCCCGAAACTGATGATTTCGTGAGTCTTCCAGATGCATCATCACAGTTCCAGAAAGCTTCCTGACTGACAAGAAAGCCAGGACTTCTGTGAGATCTCCACATCAGGATATTATTAATAAACGTTCTGTACCTCAGCGGGAACTCCCCCAATATCACGTAAGCTCCATATGGCTCCCTGCTCAGCACTGTGGCGATCTCCTCCCTCTCTTTACTCCTAAGTGTGATGGGGCCCAACCTTTTGGGCTGGGGTTAGTTGAATGGTCCCTTACGGAGGTACTCAAGGTCTCTACGCTCAACTGCAACCATGACTTAATACATGAAGACACTTCTTTCACATCCATGCTCATCCCATGACTCAGTTCAACATGGCCTTCCTTACGAAAAGCTTGAGAATATATATCAGATAACTAAAAACAGTCACAATATTTAAATACATAATCTCATCCCTGAATATCCTTTTCATCTCTGCAGATCCCAAAGTGATTTATATTCTGGAAGTGACATGGGAACCTTATAAAGGGATCTGTTTCACTCCGCACCAAAATGCAGCCATTTCTGGGATGAGGTCTGGCAGCTGTTTTAACTGCACAAGACAATGTTACATACAGTTGGGGCATGAGGTGAAGAATAGCATATCCAGTGTACGTGGTAGGGAAGGAAGGATGTAATTATCCAAATTGGAATTTGGCCAGGACACTGGGGTCAAAACCCTGACTCTTTTGAAAAGTGCCATGGGAACGCTAATGACTACAAGTGGTCAGGGCCTTGATTTTACATCTCATCTGAAAAACAGCACCTCCAATGACAGTTTTCTTGAGTACCATGCAGAGGCATTCACCCTAAGTGAATCAGAAAGAAAAGTGCATCCCAGCACAGCAGCTAGGTGTCCTTGGAGGTATTCGTTTTGTTTCCCAGTTAGCCTATATAATCAGAGAGCCCAGGGGACATATACATACCCCTTTCACAGCACTGGTCTACAAAGAGAACAGGACACTGCTTGTGTTGGATATATTCATCAGAAACTCAGATCACAACCCCACTATTTTCAAAACAGCAATACTCCTCCCACGTCCATCTTGTGACTTGACCTCTGCTGTCTAAAACGTGAATCACACTGAGTATTTAATCGATGAGCGGCTACTAACCAAACAAACAACTTTCCATTGTGGTATTAGTGAACTACTGCATTCTGCATGATTTAAGTACCAGAACACATCACCGACTTAAAAGGCATTTTAAAGTCACCACCAGGTAAGCAGCAATAACAGAATACATACAGGTTTTAGTCTACTTCAGATGTGAGGATATACAGCATCACTTTACACATATTTTACTAAGGTGAAGGAACAGTACTTAGCAATGAGGACAGGCTAGCGACTAGTAGTCACTAATACTTATCAAAGCTCAGCCAGGACACTGTAACTTAGTTGTGCATTAAATATTTCAGACTAGAAATTATGTCTGTATCTGTTTTTATAGATTTGGAGAGAAGAACTTAGTGCTAATGCACTAAGGTGGCTTATACCTTAAGACTGTTAATTTTTGATCAGTCTTAATTCTTAAAATCAAGTTCAGCAACCTACCCGCCCTGAACAAATTTTGCCTGGCACAAAATATCACGCAATTCTCAACAAGCCCCTGCTGCTTCCAGGGTAATCCTTAGACTCTGTCAACTGAGAGCTGGACCTAGTGGCAGGTAGCTCCAGGCACTCAAGTGACTGTAGCTCTCCATGAACTGTATCGTGCTGGACGACATACCACAGCCAGCAGTGGGACCAGGAGGAATCAAATCCTGTGCTACTGGGGACAGGAAAAACCACGAAAGCCGACATTTCCAGGCTGCCCAGCAAATGTTCACCCAGCTACTCGCTCTGTTCCTGTCTTCCCATGGCACTGCACAACTCCAGGGAAACACGCAATGAACCCAGCAAGTGAGGCAGAAACACTCTGGGTGACAAGATTTTCATACAACATTGGGAGAATCAGGGAAATATACTGTCCCTGCATTAGATGTTGCACAGCTGAAGATGAATTCTGTGGAGAATGGGTGCTCCAAACGTGTAAGATTGACAAAAGGTGGGCTGTGGAAAAGAGGCCCAGAGAGATGAAATGCTTCGTCACAGAACATGTCAGTGTCAAAAATATTACTGAATGCACATTTCTTGGAACTGGTCTAGACCTCTGACACAGTCCCCGCCATCCATAGGAAGGAATCCCCCTCTGGCCATAATCCTAAGCAATCTGTAGCGGACCTTCGCTTGTGATGGACTCCCACAGCCCATCCTGCACAGAAAGTCCCATCAGATTATCACATGGTCCCATCCAGCTTTAGCATCTGTGAATCAAGGGTCGGATACCGATGTCACTAGTCTAACAAGGGAGAGCTAGTCTGTCTCGCAGAAATACTGCCAAGATGGTTTCTTTTTCACAAGCCTTTCCTTACATAGCTGCAACATACACGCATGTGCTGCTGAGAAATTGAATAATAAATTATGGTCAAGGAAAATTAAAGGAGTTGACACAAAACCCACTAAGATGCACATAACTAGAAATCCCAAATTTGTTTGAACAGTCTCACAGAAGTGAACCTAACTCAAATCCACCAGGTTGATAGAGTGAATAAGAGTAACTGCATGCGGGAGAACGCAGGACTGCGGCAGTGGAAGAAAACGAATCTTGGAGGTTCTACAGGGTGAGGCAAGGTATTATATAGGTCTTTCTGCTAGAAAGTTATGTATAATGTAGGAATATGTGGCAATGCCTGTTCAGAAGAAATTTAAAATCAGTTATCAATCTTTGCTCTAGGTAGGTACTGGTTTTGAATACACTTGCGGAAACAGCATTATGTACATATGATCACATTAGATGGGTTTCACTCAAACGAGATACAAGTGACACTACATGAAGGGTAGACCAGCAAACCTAATAGCTCATCTCCTTTTTATAAAATCAGAACCAAAATTGTGATTTTTGCCTGACGTAACCAAGCACAGATTATCCTTTTTTCAAAGCAAAATCTTGTTAACAGGAACAGGCGTGTTTGCTCCTGATCTCACTGTTAGAAGCTCGAGTGAATGTTTGTCTGCTTTGCTGGACATACACAAGTATTAGTTAACCTGTCACCCAGCTAATTTTTACTTATTTAATAATATTAATACTGTTAATTATTCCAGATTATTTGCTTGTGCCCTTAAAAGCAACTGAACTTAATGTTGTTTTCTCGTATTTCCTTTCCGCCACTGCCTCTTCTGTAAGAAGAGCATTGCTGCATCTTAACTGCACCCAGTGCCCGCAGCATTATAAAAAACCCCAACAACAAATATACAAAATCCAAGCCTTGTCTTGTTTGTTCTCTACTCAGTTTACTATCCTCTCATTGTTTTACTTTAATTGCTGGAGCTTGATACCGTACTCATTTTCCTCAGTCAGTTCATAATATCAATTTCCCTGAAGGTCAGAAACAATACATCAGGAAACACCACCTGCTATTCAGGGATATCACAGGAAATTTGCATTTCCACTTTGTAAAGTGTTATTATTTTGGACTGACAACCTACATTTATTTCATTATCCCAAAGTGTTGGGATCCTTGAAAGCTTGAAAGAGAGAGAATGGATGTCCTGGCTGGCCTCCGGCTAGCATTTCATGGTCATTAACAATCAAGAGTGAGAAGACAAACAACTTGCTGCTGAAAGGTCGGTGTGCTTCACACGCAGTTCTCCCTGTCACGTCCACAGGAGTATGGGAGCGATTCAGCCTCTTCGCCGGTCTCCCCCGGCTCGGCCAGCCCTCCTTCGGAGCTGGGTTGCTGCCTGAATGCGTTCTTCCACCCTCCGCGAACAGCACTGAGGAATGAGGTGGCGGATACAGCCAGAGGATTTGCTCTCTTGCAGGAACACAGGAGGCTTGAGCATGGTTTCTGTAGGGAGCTGGACCGTTTCCTTCTAGCCTCTTATTCATTGGGTCTGAGAACGTGGCATTTTGGGACCACCGGCAGGGGAAGGAAAGTTGCTCCCAGTTAGGTGCTCACAAGTCTTGCAACCTTCACAACAGCTGTAGCAAATATCCCAAAACCAAACTTCAGCCCTTCAGCGTTTTTTCCCCACAGGGGCATTTTGAAGCTTCCACCAATACAAACTCCAGCAATTTTATTCCCTTAGTGTTCTCAGCACAGCCGTGAGGGGTTGGGCAGGAAGGAGAAGACCTGTTAGAGGGAAGCTGCAATCCTGCCCATTTCTGATGCATTTTCTACACAACATGGAGTACATTAAGCTTTAGTAGCCTTCTTCCCAGCTCTTCAAACTCAAACTTGTCTTTGGCTGTTTTGTTTTCTCCTCCCAAGCTTACGCTGGCAGGGAACAGCCATGCCCCACAGCGCAGAGCACAGTACCTGCTTCGAGCGGACGCGGCCGGGGCAGTGAGCGGCGAGGCTGCACGTCACATCCCCTCATGCACGTGTCAGGAAGCGTGTGCTGCCTCAAATGTCGGGGGGATAGGGGTATTCACAACCGCCTATCGCTTCTCTCAGCGAGTCTGCCCTGTGGCCCAGGAACAGACCTAATGGCGAGCATGAGGCAACCGCACTGAAGGCAGAAATGTGCTTAAAAATGGCTTTATTTGTGGAGGCCTGTCTAAATCCAGCTCCATGGCTCAGGAGGAAGCGTGACTGTGGGAACTTTCTTGCACAGTTTCTTCTTGGCTGACCGAACACATCCAAGAGATTTCACTTCTGGGAGGAATGCCTTGAAGCGATTTTTTTTTTAATGATGAGGGTGTTTCAAGACATATCTCTATTTCAAGCAACAGCACTGGAGACTGCTGAGGGAGGGCAGCGAGCCTTACTGGCTGGATTCAAGGAAACTTTCTTTTTGGCTGGCTGCACGAAAGGGCACAAATGAGGCGGCAGCGGAGGAGCGCGCTCACCGACAGCTTCCCTGAGTCACTCTCCAGCCCCGCTCGTGCCAGGGAGCTGCCCTGCCACCACCACTGCCAGAGCCAAGCCAGCTCGCTGCCGGGGAACTCCACGTTATGCAGAGCCAGGGGTGACGCAGGCTCCTCTGCCCTGGTGCGGGGGCAAGGCTACGCCAGCAGGTCCCAGCTGCAGATGTGGCACTGGCACAAGCAGCTCCAAAGCTGCCCAAAGTTGCATGAGCTCGGTTTGCTCCTCTTGCCCAAGAAGAGGAAAAAGAGGTATAAAGTCACCATGTCCTTTCCTGGACATGAGGACTACAGCAAACTAGCTGAGATTTCTCCCCTGGGGGAGTCCTGCCCAGGTATTTGGATGTAGCAGTCGGCGGGTGTCCATGGTGAGGTCTTGCTGGCAGAAGAGAGCTTCATGCTGGCACTGACTGAGAGGCTGTTTGCACAAGGGCTGTCTTTTAAAACTTCAGACTGATAAAACTAATGACTGTGTTGAGAGGTGCTCATAAAACACTGAGTCACCCCTTATTCAATTAAGGAAGCCGTCACTGATCTTTCAAGGAAGCCTGAATGGGTTATTCCGCTCTACGCTGCGCTGAACTCAGAAATATCAATCTGCATGACACTTTGGATGACCTAGGCTGGCAGTCAGAAAGTTCAAAAGGTGAGGAACACCTCTCAACAGGAATAAACAGTGACACACATTTGGAAATAACCCTTGCAATTACAATTAGCTGTTTGGTACCCTCTCCTGCCTGGAAGCTTTTGTGGTACTAAACAGTTACCTAGGAGGGATGGGAAGAAATGGCTGTAAACTAGCCCCAGCCGCCTTCAAGGGTGATTTAAAAATCAGGAGGAGGAGAAATGCCAATGTTTAATATTTAAACAAAAAAATGTTTAATTTTTAAACATTTATGTTCCTTTTATGATTGTTAAATCAATATTAATACAGAATGTAAACCATTTTATAGCCTCCACACAGGACTCCCCTGTCGCTGCCTTCCCAAGAAGTCTGTTTTTTAGGCTGATGAGCGCTACCAGTGGGAGGTTCAGAAATGCTGGTCCTAATAAATAACTCCAGAGCGAGACCTGCCGCCCCCCTTCTTCAGACACACTGCCTAATGACTTCAGCGAGAGTTCTGCCTGAGTAAAAATACCGAGTTTTGGCCCATTACCTTCAAATGAACAGAACAGTTTATGTGTGGTTTGAGGTGCTTCCTCCTGTCTAAACTTTCAGTTTTCCAGGCTGAGCCAAAGAGGTTTCCCGCGATCCCCCCGGGTTGTACGTGCACTCAAAAGGGCTCCCAAATTACTCTCTTGAGTTTTGTGACTTGAGTTGGTACCTGCAACCCCTGCCTCCACTGAGCAGAAGCAGCGGGTAGAGATGGGATGTCTTGACAATGAGCTTTGACTGAGTTGAAAAATAATCTTTCTCCAATGCTAGCCTCCAAAGACAAAAATCTTTCTCTACAATTCTTTAGCCTTCATGCTCTCTGCAAACTATATACGCTAAGACGCGCCGTGTTTCTAAAAAGCTCTTGCAACGTGTAGATGAAAACCAAGACAGTGCAGAAAAGCAGGAGCAGAAACAATAGCCAACGGCCATGCTCCCACCATTTATTGCCATGAGTTTGCTGCAACAAGACCATCCAAAAAGCAGTCAGTAAATACTCAGTGAGCAAACCTCACACCAGTCCACTGCGTCCTGCTAACGTCATGCAGCTGCTGCCCCCGTCCATTCACTTCCTCACACGTTTGAACTTCATTCATTCATTCATTCGGGAGAAGGTGCCGTGGTTGTCCCCCCCAGCCCGCTTCCTTTCTAGAGAGCACCCCGGCGCTGAGGGCTGCAAAGCAGCCTCCCGGCTCCCCTCCTTACCGTCCCCCCGCTGTGGTCCTCGGGAGGGGGGCACGGGGAGGAAGTGGTTCTGACATGTATTTTACTGATGTTTTAAAGCATATGGTCTGAATGCTCTGAATGCCGTGGAAGATTACTGTCACATGTCCTAACCCACTGCCTATCTGTTGACACAGTATCACCTTTCATAAATTGCTGGATACCATTTTCCCATCAGCATTGCTCTAAACACAGGAATTACAGGCAGGACACAAATCCAAACAACTCCTATATGCTTAATAAAATAAATAACAATCAGCCCCTTAAATTCCTTTAAAGGAATTTTCCTTATTTTAGATCAAACACTTCCCTGGGATCCATGCTAATTTGTCATTTCTAGTGCCATAAATAACTAACACAAAGAAAAAAAAAACATAGCACATACAAAATCAGCCCGATTTATACTTTTGAGTTCTGAAATACGTGCTCATGTCATGCTTTGTGTACTGGCACAATTTCTGAATGAATACAAACAAAGCAAGATCCGCTTGAATGCACCAGACCCCCTAATGCATACTTAGCATAGCTCCAGGTCAATGGAGCCAGACCAATTTACGCCAGTTCAACAGTTGGCCCGCAAGGTTCGCATGAGCGTGGTATCTCCGTAAGTACCTCCTCCCTTCCCTCCTCCTCAAACTTGTGAATGGGTTAATGCCGCATATCTCGGTACGCCTCTGAACTCTGCAAACTATTTGGATTCGGTTCAGGTCATGCGAAAGCAGGCTGGAAAACGCACGTGCACCTCTGCCACCTCCCCCGCTCCACGCACACTTCCACAGCTGATAGAGAGATAACCTCAGCTTTTTGTAGGAAAACTGATTACTGATACGCTAGTTCGGTGCGGACTATAAAATGTTACAGTCTGGATTTTTCAAAATCTTCTGAAATAAGCAAGTACTTTCAGTTCCAAATCTCATTTTCACCTGAAACCCAATTTTCTGATGAAAATATTTCAACAGAAATAGCCTTGTCAGTAGCTAACAAATATACTCTGCTACAACAGTGCACCTCTGTGTGCTTCCGCTCCCGAAACCTGAATCCTTCTCAATCCCTACACATTTCTGCTTTCAATATGACCTGCAGGTCCACGGATGGAGACTTCACTGACTCAGCCCCCTGAGTGCCCTGCTTTTATCCTCTCCTCACCTAAGCGAAGAGGAGGTTAGCACATATTAAGCCATTGGATTTGTCTGCTCCAAGTATACAGGGAAAGACTAGTGATGTGTTTGAGAGCCAAACGTAAGCCATTTGGGGATGCACTGGACAAAACCAACACCTGGCAGCTGGCCATCAGCCAGGTTTCACTCCAGGGATGCACTACTGGTGAGAACTGGTTCGTGTCACATGAGGAGACACACCCTGCTATGAAGAGCTCCAAGAGGAACCCAAATGTAGAGCCCCTCAGAGCAACCCAGTCACTCAGCATAGCAGAATACTGGGATCTCTGTCGGGCTTGCAGTACCATCTGAAGTTTGTACGAGGCCGCTATTGCTACAGTACCAGACAATTTCCCATACACTAAAAAACATACATAAATAACGACTTTCTCACTCTTTTTTCCCCTTCCTGTTGTCTTATAGAAGCAGCTTAATTACCACATTGAGTTTATCTCATGTCAGCAAGTGTCTACGGAGGATGTTCTCACGAGCATGCACCAAATTCCACCACACTGGAGTGGCCATGCTTATGCACCATAAAACAACCTCTGCCATCTAATCTTCTAAGATCTCCTTTGGTCACTTCATGTTCCCGAGGTCTCTGAGGAACATACATTTACACTCTAATCCTTCCATCACATCTGCATGAGCCTCTGTCAAATCTGACACAATACCAGTCTGGGAAGTGCAACGTTAAGCTGGCAGCCTATGCTTAATGTAGGGACTTTCATTAAAAAAAATGACCAAACCTCCAGAAAGTGCCATTTATGCAGCAGCTGTTCGCTCCGTAGGCAAGGATGATGCAAGTGCTGCTCATCAGAGCTCTCGTTAGCAGGCACAGACCAGGACAAGCAACCAAGTTTTTTGTTCCTCCTGATCAGGACTTCAGCACATGACCGTTCCCCAGAATCATGGAGCTAGTACCTTTATCAGGCAGCTATGATAGTAATGATAATATGGTAACGATATAATCCAGATGAGGAATTAGCAGATGACTTTGATTCCAGGACTGTCTGACTAACACCCTTCACAAGAACTAAATTCACCTGACAAATAGTTTTTAAAAGAAAGACCATACGTAGCACTGGGCTGTGAAAAACAGGCTGGGAAACACTGACAGCAGTTTTATAACATAAATCAATCCTAGGATTTCCAGGTGAATCTAGTGGATGTTACAGACTAACAATACCTACAAACGCTCCACCTAAAACTCCTTCTCGCTCCTGCCTGCAAAGAAGTCCCCTCAAAGCAGTCTGCCACCAAGAAACAGGGGTAGTCCAACTGTGAGAAGACGAACTTCTCTCTCCTTGACAACTTGGTTGTCAAGTATTGGAACAGGCTGCCCAGGGAAGTGGTTGAGTCACCATCCCTGGTGGTATTTAAAAGACGGGTAGACGAGGCGCTTAGGGACATGGTTTAGTAGTGGACAGGTACGGTTGGACTCGATGACCTTAAAGGTCTTTTCCAACCAAATGATTCTATGATTCCTTTAGCACTCTGCCAAGCCTTGGGCCACTTGTTCTGGGGCTGGCCTCCCTACGCTGAGAGCAGCAAGGTTGATGTTGGTGAGCAAGGTATCACCCAGTGCAACGGCTGATCCCTCTAGGTGCCCAGATAGCGGGCGATGGGAGCTGGGAGCAGAGAGAGAGTGAATCACCTTTCTCCAGCACACCAGCCTGCAGACACAAAAAGTCTGGGCACCAGTATATCATGGCATTCCCAGAGTTTAGACCGTGTTACCTCTGCAGCCCCCAAACTGCCCACAGCTAGAGAGTGCCCTGTGGGGGCTGCACGAGGTGTCCGTGGGGCCAGCATCCTGCTTGCGGGTCATTTATTTACATCAAATTATCAAAGGTAGCTATAGAAACTAAAGGAGAATGAAGAGAAATGAAAAAGTAGATTAGCGCTGTTTGACACCTACATCCTCGTGTTTCAGGGCTCCTGACGACCATTAAAGGCCCATAAGCCAGACTGAATCTTGCCTTGCAGGCTTCCTTCATTAATTACTGTCTGTTAGGAGACTGTTTGTATCCTTTTCTCATGCTGACTGCTATATACGGGACATTAGATTAGCAAACCTATGATCTAATCCTGTATTGTGTATGTATTGTTTTTAAAAAGGACGTGCCTACACGATACTTGCAGAGCGTAACAACCCCTACTCCCTCACCGCCGAACTTAAAATAGAACCCCCTTGCTGAGGAGATGGGGAATTATGACATATTTTCACATGTGGATAGCCAGTTGAATTGTACGCAAAATCTTTTTACTGTCCAGTTCCTTAATTTTGTTATATATAAAAACAGTAAAGAAAATTATTGCCTATAAAATGTTTGTTTCTGTTTTAGTGAAAGAAATGTAAAAAATGTCCAAATGCAGCCAAAATCCTATTTTTGTCTTATTCTAACTAAACCATGGCCAAACCAATTTCCTTCAAATTTTAAGGAAAAGAGAAATGTTCTTGGATCTCAGCTGAGAACTTGCGCACTACATTTCAATCTGGAGAGAATTTTTACGGCTGTGTTATTACTAATAAACAAAGTTTATAATGGAAACATTGACAGGACCTCCACCAAAGCGATACCAGCCAGGGCTGCTGTAATAAAATCAATTAACATCTAATAGAAACTCTGATCTCATCACATGCCAACTAACATTATGCTCGGAATAAAATAAAACTAGCGTGGACTGGCTTCTGTCAGTTCTCGAAGACTGCCATCCTCAAATTCCTCCCACAGAGTAGCAGGTTTTATAAACCAATGCACCTTCTTCGAATCAACAGAAACTACCCATTTCCTCTCCATTTGACCTGATTACACTCCTGTAAATCTAGAATATCACTGCTGGATACGCAAGCCCTCAGCCTCCTCACTGAGGTTATGACTACAGCTGACTTCGGCTCAGTAGCTGTTGAAAAGATTAAACAAAAATTAGCAGTTCCTGTACAACAAAATATTTGGATATTAACCAGAGTTAAAAATCAAGCCTTAGTTTGCTTCCTGCCCGTTGGACATGCTACACTGAACATCCTTTTTAAATTCCACAGGTAATAAAACTTGCACTAAATGAGGCCGGTCTCGGCACAAGTCTGTACTGATGCCAGGCACAGCAATCTCTTTCACGTGTGCTGCTTTGGAAGCACCGAGACTGCCAGGCACAGGGATTCATGAAAAGACGCTGCTTTATAGGTTCGGTGATAACTTGATAGAGCTGATAATGCAATTATCGCTCGCCGGGAGCTGACAAGTTAACCAGATTTTCACAGGAGTGGCAGAGTAGTGCCAGAAGTGAGCAGGAAAAACAAGGCCAGTACAACTCACAGGATGTGAACTTCTGTTTCCTAGACGAGTAAATAAAACAAATCCTTTTCAAAAGGATGTGCCTGTAACCCGGAGTTGATATGGCGGAGGTGCAGTCAAGATAATTACAGTGGAATTCAGGTGGGGCTCGGGTGCGTGCAAATATGGCAGCAAAAAGCCTCGTGCCGCAGGATAATTAGATATGTAATGTAAGGAGCCTAATCATCTGTTCCCAGTGAGACAGTCTCCAAGGTGGGAACTGGGCAGCGAAGAGGGGAAGGCTCTGAACCTGAGGACAGGCATCCTCTTCCCACGGGAGGATGGCGCTGCTGCCAGCTGCCGCTCTCTCCGCTCTGCCACCGGCGTGCGTTGTGGCATGGCTGCCCATCCCCTTCAGACAAAATTGGCCAGGCTCGCTCAAATCAACCATTTAAACTGACTGAACTAATCCAGCTGGTTTTGCTTGGAGCGGATTAGGAAGCGCTCATGGACAGCGCTTGGCGGCAGCTGGGCAAGGTCAATAACCTCTGGCCAGGAGGCTGTGACGAGCAGCCGAGGGCAGTGACCTCTTCCACCAGCACAGCTGGATCTCGAAGGGGACATCTTCCTACAGCTTAACTATGTGGGGTCCTCCACGAGCAATGGGCAGCCAGGATGACTTGTCCTCTTTCCCAGAAATCATTCCCTTCTTGCAAGCACACAGCTCTGGAAGGGGTAAAGTTTTGCTTTCAGGTCATTTTTACTGCTACAGCAGTGTGAATACTCTTCATGGTAACAGCAAACTGAATAAAACACTGAGGCACAGTGTAGTTGTAGTTGTAGTAATTAATAAATCCCCAAACACCCACAACAGACACCAGTAAGACCAGAAGGTGCCATCGCTATCACCTAGTCTGACCTCCTGCACAGCGCCAGTCACAGAGTTTTGCCCAGCAATTCTTGCATCAACATCATAATTTCAGGTTGAAGTACTGTGAATCTTTCAGAAAAAACATCCAATTGTGATTTAAAGACTGCAAGTCTTGAAGAATTCACCACATCCCCTAAGCAAGCTGTTCCCATGATCAATTGCCTTCATTCTTCAAAATGTATACCTCATGTGCATGCGGGAACTGAAAACGCAAAGGGTGAGGGAGCCAAGTTCTGGTGCTCTGGCACGAGTGAAGAATCAACCTCATATCAGTTTTATGAGGTTATTATAACTCCACATAAGAGGCTATACTATCTTTCTGGAAGATCTCGTGCAGAATTTAGCACAGATCAGGAAACATTCTCCCCACTTTGTGAGAAATTTTCAGACTGTGTTTCCTTCTCAAGACTAAAACGGACTTGACAAGTTGCATAATTTTTGCACAAGGTACATGATCTACAACAGCCACCACGATGGTAGTGGTACCATGGCTCTTCTCTGGCCCCCAGACCGGCTTGCTTGCCAAGCAGCTGGAGCTGAAAAGTTGGCTCCTGAAGTTAAAAGAGACCATGGTGCTATCAATCAAAGAGCACGTTTTTCTCTCCAGCTACAGCTATGGTTTCTCCATATAAACCAAGACAGAGGACGCGCCACTGTCATGCAACTGAAGGGGAATGACTTCACCTTGCAATCTGACAAATGCCATGCTAAGGGTCAGAGAATTGGAAGTCGTATCACCCAGCAGCTGGTATTTCAAGGACTGAGGAAGACAAGTAACTAAAAGTCCTTTAAAAATAAAACCATCAAAAAAGGCTCATGAAACAAAAACACCAACACAATGAATCAACTGAAATTTCTCATTTCAGATATTGGTACACACTTCTGATCTTTCATGTTTGTTTTAATCATAGACTGATTCATATTTCAAACAGAAAAGCAACTTTTTTCATTTAGAAAATGCCGGAACGGGACATGTAATTTTTTTTTTGTCTTAATTGAAATGGGAAATTTGTTGAAATGGACCTTCCTCTTAGGAATTAATAGAATCATAGAATAGTTTGGGTTGGAAGGATCCTTTAAAGGTCATCTAGCCCAACCCTCTCCTGCAATAAGCAGGGACATCTTCCACTAGATCAGGTTGCTCAGAGCCCCCATCCAACCTGACCTTGAATGTTTCCAGGGATGGGGCATCTACTACTTCTCTGGGCAACATGTTCCACTGTCTCACCACCCTCATCGTAAAACATTTCTTCCTTGTATCTAGCCTATATCTGCCCTCTTTTAGTTTAAAACTATTACCCCTTGTCTTATCGCAACAGGCCCTACTAAGAAGTGTGTCCCCATCTTTCTTACAGGCCCCCTTTAAGTATTGAAAGGCCGCAATCAGGTCTCCCTGGAGCCTTCTCTTCTCCAGGCTGAACAACCCCAACTCTCTCAGCCTGTCCTCATAGAAGAGGTATTCCATCCCTCTGACCATTTTTGTGGCCCTCCTCTGGCCCCAATCCAACAGGTCCATGTCTTTCCTATACTGAGGACTCCAGAGCTGGACGCAGTACTCCAGGTGGGGTCTCACCTGATTAAACAATTTATAGTGTTTCTGGATGAAAAAAACAATCCTCCAAAAATTCCAAACCAGCTCCAGTAAACTCTTACCCGAGCTCAACCCCACGTCAGATGCGCCTCAATTTTTGCTGCAGTGGTAATTGCAGCCCTGCACGTAACTGAGAGAGGATGCAGCTCCTCACACTCAATTCATATCGCTCATGAACTACACCTGTGTAATGGAGAGGAAAAGGAGAGCCGGTGCTGCAAACTCATGGCAACGGTGGGACACAGCTGCTCACGGCCCATCTGCACAGGAGCCGTGGGCAGGAGGGAAGCAATGAGCAGTAAGGGGCATCCTTTTTGGGGGGAAGTAAGTGTTGCATGTCTTTTGTTTTCTTAACTTGGAATAAAGCCCAAAACAAGCACTTATGTATGCTGTCATCTCTTCTTCCCTTGAAGAAGATGCCAACCCGTTAGCACCACTGGGAACTAAGGAGACAATTGTCATCGTGCTCTTTCTTTAATGCCAGAAGGTTTTCTCCAACGTAAATCTGATCTCCCACACAGTGCACATATTCTCCTTCAAGTTTTTTTTCACCTGGAGGAATCAGGCCACCCAAAGGGTATGGCTATAGACAAGACCTCAGCAGACCATCATCTGCTGGTTTACTCCATCCAGCAGAGGCAGAGGTCCCATGTCCTTTTTCAGTGAGCTGGAAGACGCCAATCGGCACACGGAGGTACAGCCTTCCCCCTCCTCATGCCAACATTTCCTACATTTGATAGGAAGGGCAGCATTTTACTTGAGTCACCACAGTTCTCAAATGGTTATTCTTACCCTTTTTCAGTCAAATACATGGGAAATAGAGCTGCAGAAAACCTGAGCTTGTGGCTGGAGACTGACCTCTGGGGTGACCCTTTCATGACTCTACTCTAGTCTCCAAGTGAACACTAGAAGGACTTCACCTTCCATCACTGTTAAATGTGACCTCACGACTATATTTGCCTGCATCTGTTTAGTTGCAGGCTTATGTTTTAAAGTTCAGCACTATAAAAAATGAGATTATTAGACAGAGTCAAGAATTAGACTTCAAAGACCTTTAGACTGCCATGTGTAATTAACATACTGAATCACAATTAAACCATGATTGGCATTTTATAGCACTAGTTCTTTGAGGACAGCAAAGCTCATTTTTACCAATAGTCTTTGAGGAAAAGACTCCATTATTTAAAGGTACCTCTAATTTCTATACCATTCGAGATATTCTCAGGAGGTATGAAACGTATCGTTTCGAATATAAAGTTGCTTTCACATTATTTCATTATCCCTGTGGTATTTTTGGCAATGAGTGTTTTGGAAGGTAGATTTAAAAAGAGAATATAAAATAAAGTTGTCAGTGCACTGATTGGAGTTATGACTACGCATCCTTTAATCATGTGTCCCACTCAAACCATGCAACTCTGAGTCCACATGGCCCAGGGCTGAATCTCCCACCGTGGGCATTAAACGAGGTAATACATTTAATTAATTCACTAAAATGCACGAAGGTCCTTGGACACCACAGTGGTTGGTGCCAAGTAAGTGTTTATAGTTATAGCAACTGTTAATAAAACAATGTGCACTCCAAGTTTGGAAGCTGATACGGAAGAGCTGAGGGGCTCTGGGGCCTTGAGGTCATTCATATCTTGTGTCTCCTTACAGTTAAGGAGACTGAATTTTTGTCAAGCCAGAGCCCTGACGCCTTTCTGCACTCTTCCGACCCTCAGCAGCTGCCAAATTTCCACAACCGCACACTACCAGGTGTGGTCTCCTTGGGAGCATGGCACTTGGAAGCTGGTGAAATACACCCAACAGGTCCTGGCCATGGCATGACCAAGGCAGGTGTTCCACCAGGTTGTCTGTTACATCCAGTCCAGGCAGCCTGGTTAGCTTACACAGCACCGCAGACATTCTCATCCCATTTTTCCCTTAGTTTGTCAGAGATGCAACCTCTTACTCTCACTTGTTCACATTAATTTTCCCTTCAGAGCTGTCAGCTGGATCTATGGGGGCTTTCAATTCCTGTGACTGTCAGCTCAGGCAGCCTTTTCAGTCTCCTGAGTACATCACAAAAGCCCTGCCTTCTCTGACACCTTTGCAATGAGACTGAGATGGGTAGATGGATAGACAGATGGACAGATGAAGGAAGGAAGGAACGAAGGAAAGAAGGAAGATTTGGGGAATTTTCCCCAAAAGAGCTATAACTCTTATCTCCCACACAGTGCATGTATTCTCCTTCAAGTTTTTTTCACCTGGAGGAATCAGATCACCCAAAGGGTATGGCTATGGAAAAGACCCTCAGCAGATCCCCATCTGCTAGTTCACTCCATCCAGCAGAGGCAGAGGTCTAATGTCTTTCTTCAGCAATGTGGCACTTAGCGACATGGTTTAGTGGTGGACTTGGCAGTGTTAGGTTTACGGTTGGACTTGATGATCTTAAAGGTCTTTTCCAACCTAAACGATTCTATGATTCTGTGATTCTATGATTCTAACTAGGCCCAATTACGGTAGACCTCTTATGTTTCCTCTAAGCTAAACAGTTCCAACAAGTGCTTAAAGTTAAGGCTCTTATCTGAAAAGCTAGGAGGGTTCTCCAGAGTACCAAAAAAAGGAGTTATGGACTGCAATGCCTTCACGTGTAGCCTGTTGATCTACTGTTTATGAGTCTAAGAAGAGCTCTCTAACATAGTCTCAGTACATCCAGCTTTTCCCCCAACACTTTCCAAACACAGTGTTGTTCAGCAGGATGGAAGTGTGAGAAATTACGTGCGACACAGGGAAGACAACGTGCTCATTTCCTTTCTGTCTGATTCCTCCCTCTTTTAATTTTGGAGAGGAAAATTCCAGCAAATTTTTTTGTGTGTGTGTGGAAAAAGATGGGTTGGCTTTAGGAAATTCTGAAACAAAAATATCTGGTTTATGGTTACTTAATTGATTCATTACCAGCTTCAAAAATAGATGAATTGACATTCTAGGCAGTGAATGTGAACATGAAATTGTTTGAAACTGCTGTTTGGAAATTTAATGTTTTTCAAACTCATAATTTTAAAATTAAAGGTTTTTTAAAGAAAAACCTTGCAATTTTTGTTTTTCAAAAGGAGATGTACTATTCCCCCAAACTCATCAGTGTGATGTTTCATCAGAAGACATGTGAGATGTTTAAATGAAAGGAGGGGCAGGTCTCGTGGTTCGTGGTTTCCGCAGGGAACAGCCTGCTCCCCAGGATCCTGCTGGAGCATAGATGGCTCCAGGCTCTCTAGGGCTTTAGCTCAGGCAGGGCACTGCAGGCTGGGGCTCAGCGTGCTCTACACAGACTCTGGCAGCTCAAGAGAACCTTCCCTCAGACTGAGAAAACACTTCTGGCATGTTAACCAATCTTGGGCTTAAAAGTTGTTAGAAAAAGCATGGTAGTGTTTACATTTTAATGGCTCCCATCACCCCACAAAGACGTGCAGAAACAACTTCTCATCTTTGGTTGATGAGTTTATTTGTTATCAGTACAACTACTTTTGTATTACCTCTGTGATCTCAGAATATTACTTTTCACAACATATCCATTACTAGGACAGTATAGCACTTCTTTAGAAGTTACTAGAGGAAAAAACCTACAAATGTGTTGTCTAAAACACTACAAAGTCACTATTACCAATGGAGTTTAAAAGCAGTGGCAACTTTTGCTTTCATTTGGATACCAAGGTGGGTCCTTCCTTAACTTCTTTTCCTTTCCCTCCTCCCTCAAACGCCAGTTATTGACAGGAATGAAACCCGTTGATGGGAATGAAACCCATGGGAGGGGAAGACAGGAATCAAGATCTGTGGACATCTCCACTCTGATGGTATGTAAGACATCTTGGAGAAACCACCGGGCTGCTAAAGCTGGGCAGTTTTTACAGGTTTACTGAATCTCCTGGGGCCGAGCACAGGCAGTGAGCTAGCCCGCTGCCTCCTGAGGTGAGTAGAGCTGGCAAGATCTGCCACTAAAAATGGTCCCACAGACAAAAAAGAATGTACGTTCAAAAGAGCGAGGGAAGGATGAGGAAAAACCGAAAGGAAAATGGAGAATGGGGGGAAACAGAGAGAGAAGGAGGGAGACAGAACTGCACTGCCCTACAAGAGCAGCTTTGTGATTCCTCCAGTAATGTTACTCTGTTTTGTTTATCATGAAAAGATCCCATTAATGCTTCAGCCCCATCAAACAGCAGACCAAATTCATGAATGGCACCTATCAGAGCCCAGGGTAAATCCAATGATTAGAGGGAATTTGCCAAAGGGCCTTTGTAGCTGAGAAAAATGCCTACTCCAGAGAGGAATGCAGAAAATTCCTGGGAGGACAGGCCCTCCTTTGTTGGCAGTCTGGCGGTATTCTGGAGCAAATAAAGGCACACAAAAAATGGGATCTTAGATGCAATGAACATTTGAAGAAAACGTTCAAAGACCTCCTTGAAACATTCACACACACCCCCCCTTTCCCCACTGTACCAATAGGATACATTTAGGATGACCGAACGGGCTATACTCAAAACACTACTATTTTAGGATTACATAATAGGAATGTCTCCCGACAGCAACAGCTTTACTTACTTAGTTTGTTCTACTGCTTTTTTCCCGGTTAAAACTTTTGTTGACACAAGCTTTTAGGGGCCAAATTCTCAGCCAGTGCAAATTGCTACAGATCCACTGAAATAAAAGGATCTCCACCAGCTTACAGTGGTATAGAATTTGACCTCAGATTTAGCATGTAAAATAGAAGAAATGCACCCAAACAAGAGAATGGACCTACAGCCAGTGGAGAAGGGACGTTGACGCCCCGTCTCTGATTCACCCCACCTTGTTAATGTCTGTGCCAAATGAATATGCATCACCTATGAGCTATGCGGCGGCAGCTAAGACTGCACTGCAGAATGAAGGATTCGCCTGGATAGATTCGTCTTGGGAGTATAAACACATCCAGCCAGAAATTAAATTCACAAGATTGGACAAGACAAGCTGTCACTTAGCAACTGAAAGGGACATGACACGTGGGTGTTGATTCATTTCAGACTCACATGGTGGATGCTCTTTTACTTCTTCTAAGTTAAGACCTCATTCATAAGTAACACATTTAAACTATGGAGTTTATTTTAAATATAATATAAACAAAATTATATGGAGACCCAAAGAACTCAGCCAAATTATATTAAAGCTGCAAATTGTTATGTCACATTTGTCCGTATTTGCTTACCATGGCCTTGTCAACTACGCTACAGCAATACAGTTTTTGTATTAAAATAGCCCCAAACCATACTAAACATACAGAGGCGATCTTCTGCCTGCCACAGGCAAGGCTCTAATCTCGCTTACATCAGTGTAAATCCAGCGTATTTCCAACAATTTCACTGAACACCCGCAATAGTGAGATCAGAATTTGGCCCTATGCCTCCTTCCCTCTGTTTTCCTCCAGAGAAAACAAAACCATTTTTTGTTATTTCTTTGGTGTGAAAAATCAGATACAGATTTTATGGCTGATTCAGAAGATCTTATCTGCTTCTGAAATCTTGAATTGCATAAACTGCATGTAATCCTTACATAAACACATTCAACAAACATGATTTCCTCCTCCCCTCCTCACTTCCTATGCTCTGAACAATCTTAATGCCTTTTTTTCTTCACAATGTGCACTTAAACACAATATGCTTCCTCATAAATATTGTTAATGACTTTTATTTTATGTTCCACATTTAAGAATTGCTGTGATGATGAAGGAGTGAAGTAATAATCGTGCAGTTGGAAGCAGGCTCTGTAAGCGTCTATGGCTGTATGCTGCATCTGTTTGTGTGCACGCATCTGAAACCTAATAAAAATATTGTTTGCAACTTTGGAGACTGGTACTCTAACATTTTTCAAACTGGGAGTGAATTGTTTGCAAAGGTATTTCCTTTATGGCTCTGCAAATGCTGTTCATTTTACTATTTGTTTTAAATGATCTTTTACTGGTCCAAGCGGATTTACCTTCATGCAGCAGCACAGTGGCAGCGAAGGGATGAAGAGCTGGGTGTACAAACAAAGCTGGGCCGTGCAGAGCACCACCGCGTTTTGCAGTGGTGTGTAAAAAAGCAGTAATGTTAAAAAAAGCTCTTTTCATCTGTTTTTAAGGAGCAAAAGCAACCAAAGGTTTCTACTAACAACTAGGTTCTGCTTTCTCCTGAATATTCCCAAGCAAGCTGGTTAGGGGATGCTCCAGCTTCCCTCAGTGTCAGTGGGAGCACTGGTGCTGTAATTGACTGCAAAACTCGGGACAGTATCTCCCTCAATCAAGTTGGCTTGTTTTCTTCAGTGGGATTCCTTTGAGGGTAAGATACCAAACTGCTCTCACAGGTGAGACGCCCTGAGAACAGGGCCTTGAGAAAAAAAAAAAAGGCATTAAGGCAGACAGGCTGGAAGGACTGTGCCACCCCAGGCCCACACTTAACGCAGACACTGAGCGAAACAACAGGTCTCAAGATGCATCGCTCCTCCAGCCAAGGCATACAACACCTATGGTGCCACTGAAATACAATGGGAAGTGCAGATATTCAGCACCTTCCAAGGCTAGACAATCAAAGCACAGTCAGCTATAGTAAAAAAAGAAATACGCTGAGAGACAGTAAATTCCCTCCAAACAGGGCACGTGTCTCCCCAGCATAGCTCTTTAATTGCCATCAGCTGTGTAAATCCTAGGAGCATCTTCTGCAAAATAAGTATCAACTTAGAAAACCGGTCATTGGAGAAGTATGCAAAGCCTGCAGAACACACGCACACACGTGTGCGCACTAACCTTCTCCTGCAACCTTGATTTATTGAGCCTCTGCCTGGCAGATGGCTGACGTTTTAAAATGGGCTCCTAAAACTACAGATCTGTTTGTTTGCTTGTTTGTTTGCTTTCCATCAAACAGACCATAACGACTCCAGCCATAATCCATTAAAATCCAGGCTAGCAGGGTAAATGACTGTCAACTGGAAGCCTGACTTGTCACGCTGCCACGGAGCAGTGTGAAGCCCTGGGCTCTTCCTCCCAAGCCGGGGTTACATCATCTCACACATGCACCTTTTACTAGCCGGTGTTTTGAGCTGCCTTCAAAAATGTCCACGAACAATATACTGATTTACTCGCTGTTCTGCACCATCAGGGTCCTTCCCCCAGGGAGAAGTTCCTGCTCTACCACAGACTTCCTCTGTGTCTTTGGGAAGATGTGTACACCCAGGCATTTAAAGATATTTTAGGAACCTAAAGGCACAGACAGATGTTTGCAATAACATGTCAGACCAAAAAAACCTGTGTTAATCCAGCAGCAGACACCTTGGCCAGCTCAGCCAGCAGCACAACCTCCCGCACAAGGGGTGACACAGAGGCTCAAGGCAGGAACGGCACGAAACCACCCGGCATGAGGTGGCCAATGAGTGAATCATGGCAAACACAGACAGCAACACCCCGGTGATTTCTGCTCTAAAGGAAAAAATAAAGACTGGCTGTTTAAGGAGGGGATTCGGTTCAGAAGATTTTGAACTCTCCTTTCAATCAAAGGAAGAGTTATTTACCACCGCAAACAACCATTAAGTCCTAAGCCATTAAATCCTGTAGTGAAACAAGGATTGAAGCAAGAAATAACTGACTGGCCTAGATTCAGAGGCCGGTACAGATGAAAAGAGAAGTGGAAAGGCAGCTTGGAGGCATTTTTTGTACCCCATGATTTCTGGGGTTGGTTCAGTTTCTTCGATAGTCTCTTCCAAGGAGCTAGGTACTGCTCATGTCCATGGGAGACCTGCTTCTCCTCTGGTCTCTCAGCGAAGTGACCAGATCCCACACCAGCAAGCTAAATAAAATGGATGTTTGTCCAACAAACGTAAGGACATCTACAGAGGACAGAGAAAGGGTGAACGTGTCACTGCCTCTTTCTGGTTACCACTAGCATTGCCTCCTTCTGGTTCCCAATTTAGACTTAGAATTGAGAAGGAATTATTCCAATTAAAACAGTGGTGCCAAATCAGCATGAGACCAGAAGGAGGACTGTGGTTTATCAGAGCAGCTTCATGATGGGATTCTTCAAAGCCCCAAAGACACCGGCACCACTCCTAACACACGCCGGGAACCTCCAAAGCCCTTACTGTAAACATCAGATTCTTCCTCCTCCACTGTCACAGCGAAACAGGGAGAGGGCAGAGGGAAAGGAGGATGGGATGAAGGAGTATCTGGTCCTAGAATACTCTGGCAGAGCTAAACTTGACATTTGCTCGGCTTTCGGAGCCGTGGCCGGTGTTCGCACCCGGGCTCAGCTGCTCAGCCCCAGCGCAGGAGGCAGGAGGAAGCAGTCACCGTCAAGGTCAGATGGAGGATGCGGTGATTGCCCCTCCGAGCCACCCTGGAGTTCATCAGGATATGAATGTGTCTGTGCAGGAGTAGGCACTGTTTCCAGAATGAAATCTGGACAGTGTTAATTTATCATGTCTAAGCCTGAGGCATGAAAGAACAGTTACCAGCATTTGTGGTTTTGTATACACTTTGAAAGTTCTGGGTAGCTGAAAATGGCTGGGTTTTTTCAAGAATTAAAGCACTTCTGACCTTCTTTTCAAATACCCTCTGTAAACATAATGAGAGATACAGGCACACATTTACTGGCTTTTCGTAGGGGGCGGAAAAAGTGAACTGAGCATAAAGCGAACCGGCGAAGAGAGGGCAGAGGTAGCTCCAAACACAAAATGTCTTGCTCTATTTCTTAAAGGTTCTCCTGTACTAACAGCAATTAGAAAGTTCAGCTGTAATTTCACCCCTCATTCATATAGAACCTTGTCTCACCTTGAACAGGAAATAGGGACTGAGTTAGGAGAGCCTGAATATAATAGAAGTCTGTGGCTGCAGTGCACTGCTGCCATCAATATAAATCTGTCATAAACACACTCGTCGAGGAAGAGGAACTTCCATACGCTGTGGCCTCTACATTTTTGGATGCAGATGCAGATTTACGGCACATGGGAAGCAATAAGCCTTTGAGCCAACGTGGGCCTTGAGAGTGTGCGGGGCTGCGCAGACTGGTGTTCCTCAACTGAGCTGCACTTCCATAACTGCATTTGTAACCACCTCCCGCTGGACGAGGGAGCTGGGTCAAAATAAGGCTAAGGAGATGGTCTCACTGCTTTGGATTTTCACAACAAGGCGATCTACAGAAGGAAAGCCAGAATTTTTAAGCTGGACTGGAATTGATTTGTTACACGGTCTTCGAACTGCCGCCCTGCACCTCCATGCATATTAAATGACATCTTCTGTTTCTTTCATTCCTACGTGGGATGGGAATGAGACACGCATGAAACCCAGGGCTAAGGGGCCATCCTCTAGGAGGAAAGGTGGAAGAATCAGGCCCACAAAGCCATCGCGATTCCAGTACAACTTTGTTCACCTTTCCAGCAAACTTCTAACCCCTGATTAAAAAAAAAGCCCTATCTAGAAGGCAGTTACATCAAGTGACTGGATTAAGGCGATTACTCTTCTGAATCATGGTATCTTAAGTGTGTTTTTACATAAAGGGAACTACAAATGAAAGCAGTTTTGAGCAAATTGAAAAACAGCTCAGTGTCACTATTAATTAATTAAAAACAATTTTTCCAAGTCAGCCTAATAGAAGGCTTCCTACACGCAACCAGTAACTGATTAAGTGAGTGACTCAAGCAGTAAAATCACAGTTGGGCCTATTTTCTTCATCCTGGAAGGCCAAGTTCAATATTTTTCCTATGAGGCATGCCTTACTATAAAAAGAATGTGATGTTTGAACGTGAGTGTCTCTGCTCTCGGTGCTGGCACCCGAAGCCTTTCCTAGCCCTCCTGCCACATTTCAAGAGTGCAGGATGAATCACAATCATGTGGCTCACCTCCCTGCCAAATTCTTTTCTTCTGCTACCACTGCGAGTTCCTCCCAGACGGCTGCCAGCAGCGGCTGTCCCCCAGCCAAGACCACGGGGGCGAGTGTCAGCAGGAGAGACGGGGCTCCCTCCTTTCCTCCCTCCCTCCCTCCCTCCTTCTCCTCTGAGGAAACAAGCAGGCGCAGCAGCGATAGAGACCTGTAATCACGGGGCTAACTAAATAGGTGGCGGAGTAGGTCAAGAAGGAGAAAAGGAGTAAGTAGGAAGCTGAAATGGAGGGAAAGAGAGAAGGAGGACATGTAGGACCGGCTGAACACTGCAGCCCGCACAGCACTGCAAGGTGGTCAAGCACCGCATCCTCCCTCCCACCCACCCATAGACACACTCTAAATCTGTCCGTCCCGTAGCGGCCGATAAGTACAATGCCGCTTTCAACCGGGCACGTTTCTTCAGCAACAGAGACCCCCGCACAACAGAGCTGTGAGGCTGCCTAACCCTATCATAACCTATTTTCCAAGGCTGTAGCATCAGGGTCTCAGTCTACGGTGGAGGGGAGAGTAGGAAGAAAGGTATGAACTGAGAGGAGCTTGAGGAACATGAGCACACAGGTCACATCATTTCACTTTGCAAAAGGCGAGACAAGAGGATATCACGCGTAATACTGTTCTGTGTGCCAAGTTCATGCTTGCAGCTGAGGCAAGGATAAATACACTTTGCATGTGAAGGGGGGCATGCTGTAATTAAAGCACATGGGTTCTGGATGTTTCAAAAAGCAGTGGACATGTACAAAAACGTGCAGAGCCATGGATGGGAGTTTTTCCTTTGTTTCTGAGAGCTGCCCACCCCATCACCGAGGGCTGAAGTGAGGGCTGGAGGGGTCTGGCAGGACCAGCAAGCACTCTCAGAAGGGTGCAAGAGCAGCACTCACAGCATCACCTGAGCTGCCCAGCCACCAGCCCTCCTGCCAGCCAAGCTCACAAACCCATGCCTCTAACAAAGGTTTCTACCTCAGCCGCAGAGAGGAATGAGAGGTCCTGTGCCCTTCTCTAGGGTCTTTGCTACTGGCATTGATTTTATGCAGAAGACACCCAGGAACTGCAGTAAGGGATAACGATACAAAATCCTGAAATAGGGTTTTAAGCAAAGAAAAAAAGATAGTGCATTGCACTTGCAAGACATCATCAGTTGAATCCACCCACTAGCTACTACTGAGTACCTACAGCATGAAGAATACCCCTGGTAAAAATAAAATAATGGAAAATCCATGTACTCTTTAATGCAGAGCTTTCAGACAAAAGAATCCTGCCTTTCAGATGCTTTTCAAATAATGTGCTGATATTATTCACCTGTGCAAAAATCACTGCCCATCTTAAAGAAAGTATTACCTTTTCATAAGAAGAATGGCTGTGACAGCCCAGAACACTAGATATAGGAGCAAGATTGGAGATTCAGGACTGTAAAAGGTTCATTCTTTAAGGCACAACTGAAAGCATCTCTACCTGGCCTTACAGATTACTGGTCTGCTTCTAAATGATTGAAAAATGATCAAGATGAACGTTTGGCCACTGGAAAAGCTTTACTAATCTTGGATGTTTTTACTCGCTTTAGGGTAGTGAAAAGGTTCTAGTTGAATAATACAGAACTAGCTTTATTGTTTTTTCCAAATTATGCCCTGATTCTTATATGCAAGCACTGGCCCAACCTCTTTGATGGCTCTACGCTGATTTACACAGAGCTGAAACCTTGACCTTTTACAGCTTACATTGTGCCATAAAGAATATGAGACTTAAAACATGTAACAGTAAATCTAGACTTATATTATCCTCTCAGGTTTATTCATTGTCCATAAAAGCAAGGAAGGAAAAGAACCCCAAAGGATATTAAACTCTGGAATCTCAGCGCTCTGGTGCTTTGTTCTGTGTACGCAGGGTTCCCATGCCCAGAGACCCTGGGCTCAGGGACATCCCAGAAGTGAATGCCCACCTTCCCGAGACATTGCAGCTATGCTAAAAACCCTGCTAACGCTAGGATGAAAAGCTTGGGCTGACTTCTCCCAATTTACATTGAATTAATCCCCTTTTTACTAAGCCTGTTCCCCTATCGGTTATGTCTTAGAACTTTCTCTGCCAAAAGTCTCTCAGGTAGATTTTTACTACCAACCCACTGCCTCTGCGTCAGTTCAAAATAGGAATCACAGGCACACAGTGAAGTTACTGACCACATGCTCCCTCTCTGAGAGCAGTTTTAAGTGATGACTTTTACCTTCCATTTGCAGCGGGCTAACGACACACACGTGGCTGGCTACCGCAGGTCAGCCAACAGGCAAAATGGTTCCCAGGTCCCACTGCTTTTGTGAGCTTTCTCTACGAAATAACACACCGTGGCTATCACAGCTCTGACTGGCTTTGCGGGGAAGAGACACTGAATAAGAACATGTGAAATGCCCGGGGTCAACCCTTGCTCTTTTTCTGTAATGTCAGCAGCTCATTGACTAGATTTTCCATTTTCAAAGTATTCCTTAGTATGGAGCCGAGGCAGGAACTGCTGGCAAGTTTCCACGTAAGAGAAAGGACAGTCTTTGAGAAAACATACTGTCAGTTTCTGAAACACCTTCATGATACTGTTTTCTCCCAGCTGAAGGCTAAAACTTTTCAAAATACATACTTTGCCTTGCAACCAATAGGAAAATACATTACATACCTTATAACATAATTTAAACTCCTGAAACACTTATGGGTAACAGAAGCAGAAGAGTCTATCAGGCAGGGAATGGAGAGTTGGAATACGCCACCAATTCACTTTCTGCTGCCTAATTTCCTAAATGGGACAAAGCATTCTCCTTTATACAATGCCCAAGAGATCTACACATCAGAAATGTGGTATACATAGAAGATATTCAATTTTTCACTCTTGTAAAAAGTAATTCCCCAACCAGAGGTCCAGAGGACTGAGAACAAAAATACCATTTAATTCAGAAGAGACTATTTAAAATGTGGGTCATTCCATTTGAAATAAATTATTATTAACTTTCCCTAACTATATTACATTCTCTTAGTCTAGAACTTTCAGAAAGCTGAATAAATTATTGTTACCTCTGTCTTAATGGGAGAAAGCAGTACTTGTAGGCACCAATAAATTCTGGAACTAAAAGTGCCCGACTACAACAAGACTGTACTGTTCATATTAGAAATATTCCCTTCCATCATTCTTGATAGCAAGTTGCTTTAGAAAACATAACAGACTGACCTGAGTCTTTGAACTAAAGCTAGTAAGTGGTTCCACTGAGGTTAGCATAGGACACAGCACCTTGGGTATAACTTGACCCCCCATGGTGATCACGTAAGTAGGTGGTTCAGAACGAGCGGGTGGAAGAAAAACCGAAAGATCATTTTTCAGCAAGACACCAAGAGCAGAATTCAGCCCCAGCATCAGTAGGTACTGTTCCCATGGGGGAAGGCTGGGATAAGCCTGTTTCTATCAGCAAGTGTATCCCTTCAAACCAAGCAGTCTCGAAATGATGACTACCTCGACAAACAGCTTTTCAGGAAGAATTGTATTCATATTGCCAGTTCACACTCAGCATCCCAAATGTCATTTGTAGGCTACTTCTCCAGAGGATGTTTTCAATTACTTGGCTGTTTTTCTTGCTTCCCTACCCCCTCTGTTTCTCCCAACTATTATTCAGTCCCTATAAAAGTATTTCTGTTGTGGCTGTAACATGGGCATGAGACACGTAAGTGTATACGCCATCTGCACATGCAAGTTAATGATTCAGACTCTCTCATTACAGGCTGTTTATAAGCAGCTTTTACCATTTCCTGGTCAGAAGAGATTTCTACTTTTCTGCTATACCAGAGCTCGATTAAACCATCTAATCAACTTGATCAGTTCAGACCAAGTTCATTCACCTCCACTTACATTTGAGTAGTAAGTGACTTGGGGTTTTCCTTCTGGTGTTTTTTTGTCTAACAAAATAGCTATTCAAGTTTAGAGGGACATATGCCCATTTTTGCTTTTGACATTCAATAAATCTAATGCCTTTATTGCGACTGAAGAGGAAAGGAAGCCCCGGGACACTGCTCCAATACTATTCAGCGGACCTATTCATTAGCAAACACAGCTGATTTGATGGGGTTGTTGTGTTTTGTTTGCTGGATCCACTACAAACACAAGCCATTGGCAGCTCAGCTCACAACATATGAGAAGGGGCTTCCTCTCCCGCCGTAGTGTTCCTGGCTGCTTGAGCATGAACAGAAAAGGTGGATGGATGCCAACTGGCAAAACAGATAGAAATAGCAGCGCATGATTCTAACACAAGCAGCAAAAAGACCAAGCACAAAACATCTCTCGCTCTCCCATTGACTAAGGTTGCTTTTGGCAAACAGCAGCAGGCTTTTGCATGCTTATTTCCCTCTGGTCAGGGAAGATAGCTTTAATTATGTAGCCATGCAAGGTAATACTGTACAGTCTCTGGCACTGTTGACGTACTAGGGTAGCAAATAGAGGGCAAAAGGACTGATCAGCTGTTAAGCAGCTCACAGATACTCCCCACCTTGGCTTTCTAATGAAATCCTACATAAGGGGCGTAGTTGGAGGACTCCTCAGACCAATTCCCATACACTGCAGGAACGCATGGGAAAGGGTGTGCACCTACAGGGAAGGGAAATGTGTCAACAGCAGTGACGCAGTAATCCCACCACATTTATGAAAGGCAGGTTCACTGGGATTAGCATGCTTCCTTCATCAACAGGTCTTCATTAACAACTGCACAGAGCCTGCACACGTTTCAGCGTGTACAGAGTATGGCAGTGGGTGGACGATATTCTTTTAACAGTTCTCCCCCCCTCTCTCTCTCTGTTTCCTGCAGGATATTGGCAGCTAAAAACTGATGCAGGCCAAGGCTGAGCTTTCTACCACTTTGCAATGAGTATGAGGACTTGTAGGGGGATTTTTTCATAAATTATTATTCTTATGATTATGATTGTTATGATGATTATGACTGTGACTATTACTATGACCATTACTGTTTTGCTTTTAAGGATTCCTCCCCCGCCCACCCAACATTTACACTGTGACCAACCAAAGCAAGATGGTTAATTCAGGGACTCCACAGAGCAAGGAGATATAATGTAAGATCATTCCCAAATCAGAGGTGACTTTTCTGCCATTTCTTTCTTTTTCTGCCATTTCTTTCTTTTTCTGCCATTTCTTTCTTCTTCTGCCATTTCCCATTTCTTAATGGGCCCATTTGATAAAAATCACAATTATTATTTCTTTGTAAAAGCCTCTGGCAGACGTTTTTTTGCAGGAGGGATTGAGCAGAAAGGGTTGGTGATCAGTGAAGTGTTTCACACTGGGCAGTGACAACTGATACAGATCTTCTAGGAAGACATGCACTCTCCTGAAATACTAAATTTGGTGTCTGCACATTGGGAGACCATTAAGCACCTGAGGGCAGCACCAAGGGCTTGATCTAATCCTCAGTAAAGCCAACTAAAGCCAACTTTCCATTGACTTTGGTGGGCTCAGCATCAGCCTGATAAATGCACTTACTTACACTCAAGCCAAAATAAATGTGCTCAGGTACAGTATGAGCTTCTACGACATCTATTTTGATAGACTAACACAGGCAACTTTATGTTTAGATTCACTGAAGGCATGTATAGGGCCTCTGATGTTATTAAAAGATGGCAACTGTGAGGTGTATTTGAGGATGCCAAGGTCAGTACTTAGCTCATGAGGATCCTGACCAAAGGATTTAAGACTGTCCCAGGACTGGTCCCCTATCCAGGCAGATTTCCAATGAAGTCAACATGGCACTGAAGATTGAGCCTTTAGTATCCTGTCATTGGAGTCTGATCCTGTATGGTGCTCATATAAGAACATCCAGAAAAGTAAGAACGCTCATCATAAGGCATTCAGTATCTTCAAGAATTCATTCCTGCCTGCACTACTATTGTTAAGAGGGAAGAAAAGAGAAGCGCACTTAGAAGAAATCTCCACTATTAGACTTTTGCTATGTATACAGGAACGGTCCTACTAGGACAGAACAGATGTTGATCTATCCCTGTATTTTTTTTCTGTAAGCAGATGCCTAGAAAAGGGACACACAGAGAAAGGATAATCCCCTGATACTCTCCAAGCCTTTAGTTATTTTAAGTTGTGGGGGCTCCTCAGCCAGATGTGGTCTGATGTGTGTTTAGTAACCCTCAAAGGATCTCCCTTCCATGAATTTCTCCAGTCTTCCCTTGAACCCTCATAAAATGTTAGCATCCAATGTCCTGTGGCAAGAAGTTCCACTGATCTACAACCTGCAGTGTGAAGAACCATCTCTGCTTGTTGTGAAATACTCTACTCCTGGTTTTAGCTGATTCCACCCACTCCTGTCTTAGAAAAGCTAGTCAACAGCCAATCCCTACCAACTCTGTCCATGCCTCTCATGACTTTGTAGACTCTTCTAAATCATCTCTTTCCCAGGCTGAAGAGTCCCAGCTTACTCAGTCATTCATCACAGGGTAGCCGCTCATATGGCAGCCCTCTCGATCATCCTTTGAGCTGCCTTCTGTTCTACTACTTTCTTTCTAGGATGAGCAGACCAGAACTGCATGCCTTATTTCCAAGATGTTGACAAACATGTTAGCATACAGACTCCAACTTACCTTCAACTTGCATGCAACAATTTTGGTGGGGAGCTCAATACAAAGGGAGTCTACTTGTAGGAAATGGTACTCTACAGCACCACAAACGGTACCACCTTAATAAAAGGGTTTCTCTGAAAGACAAGTCAAATTTACATATACAGCTCTACAAGTTACACCTTGTCGTAGTGGAAAACAGTTCAAAGAAACATTTGGTTGAACAGGCCTCGCTACACATGCAGAAATCCCACGCTTTTTGCTTGACTATGTGGGTGGGTGGGGAAGAAGGATCAGGGTGGAGTGAGGGAGGGGAGAACGGTGTGTTTTGTTTATAACTTGAGTGATGTGGAAGTGTGTGTGTTTTCCTGAGGGGAGTGCCTAGCTCTATCTCTAGTGATCTAAAATCAGTGTCAAAGGTTTGTGAATGGGTTACAGAATGAGCAATGGCACCTCCCATCTTTAGCTGTCTACATTTTTTATAACCACTTGCATACTTTTGGTCAACCACTGTAAAATAAACAGTCCTTCCCAAATGTTTTTGTTTTCTTTGACAGCACAGCAATAATTCACTTGGAATGCTGCAGAATATAATAGCACTTTAAAGCTGTTGTAAAGCTGCCTTTTTATGATTTATGTTTGAGTTGTTTTCAAGCAAAAAAGATGTCAGAGCTACAGAAGTATATGAAATTAGAAGATGTATCATGTGTGCATGTACATGATAAGTATGTGCGTGTGTGTGGGTTCAAGTGGGACAGACTATGTTAAATAATTTTCATTTTGTGGGGAAGATCTGATCACTTGCCTGTGTCTTTGAAAAATGACTCAATGCAACAGCCAGATTAACTTCTGCAACTACCAAAATCTCATCAAGATGACCGGAATGAGTCTCTTTCAACATGAACTCTGAGGACCTCATGCTTGCTACACCCCTTGAGTAGAAAAACAATACACTCATAACTGGACATTGCATCTGACCAGAAGAAACATTTTACAGATGGAACATTACGTGACTGCAAACGCAATTGGGAAATCACACTCCAGGCTAGAGCAGAAACCTGTGAAAATTACTCCAGTGTCTGTTATTCTGCACTACCAGAGAGAAAGTCCATGTGACTACAGACGTTTATGTCAGCAGCATCACTGTATTTATCTCTCCCATCTTCTTTCTGAAAACTCTTGTCTCCAGCCTGCACAACAAAGACTTTAAATTGTGCTGTATAGGGAACAGGAATAAGCTGTACATTAAGTTTGCTCTTGAAGGCTCAGAGGTTATCGGTTTGGCCATCACACCTGCATTCCTGACAAACAGCTGGAGACCCAGAGAGGCCTGGCCCAGCTCAGTGCTTCTCCAGCAGAGAGCAGTGATACACTGTCAGTGAGCTCAGCCCTGGGAAGCAGGGCAGCTTCCAAACTCGAGAAAAGGCAAAGCTCAAAGCTGGCAAGCTTGCCAATGTGAGTGTCAGAGGAGCCGGACTTGGAGAAACAGATGACAATGTGGGGTCATCTGAAAAGAAAACCATTAAAAACACCTGCAAAGGCAGTGCCTGAGCCAGCAGCCCTCACTTCAGGAGGAATACCCATGTGAACAAGAGCTCTCACATCAGATATGCGATCCTGGCAGCAATTTGCACTATAAGCCAAGAAGTGCAGGGGGCATTTGAACCATAAACTCCACCCACGTCCAAATTAGTGTCTAATACTCTCTGGCAGCCATTGCTAAAGATGCTTATACCTGTTCAAGTGATATCAAGGGGAAGACACCGTGCTGCCAAGAGAATAGCATTGACCTTACAAACTGTGTTTGAAATAGCATAGTCACTCTCAATTTGACCAGCTCAGGTTGTGAGCAAGGCAAGATTTGCAGGCAGAGACTCTTTTATTAGACCCGCCAACACTGACTTAAAAAAACCTACAAACTTGTCTCAAGCTTTGCCCTGTATATAAGCTGCTTCACTTACAACAAACGTAGGCTTACACATACACATCCACACACACGGCCTCTTTACCTCGTATGTATTTTATCCTTTTATTCTCAATAGCCACTACTAGTAGTAACGAAGTCAAAAGGTGAACCCCTCTTAGGCAATAAAAGGTACTGAATGTTAAATTACAGATTTCATTGCCATGGTCTAAGCAGCAGGTAGATGATGGCCTTACCGGTCCCAACCACAAAGGAACTGATCCAGACCCCTAGAAGCAAGCCTTCCCAGGTGGAAAGGTTTTCCTCTGTCCCGTGTGCTAGTAAAATGTTTTTCATCTAAAGATCTCAAAATATTTCACAAAGTGAAAGACCAGGATTACCATTCCTATTTTACACATGATGAAAAGCGAAGCACACAAAGTACGCTCTCTGAACTGAGGACATGAAGCCGGGCAGGCAAGTTTTGCATCGTACACTGGTGCTTCCCAACCTGCTTGCAGCCAGGACACTTGCTACTGCTTTTTTGCCTGCCACGTTGCCTCGGCTTTCTGAGGCAACACCTCAACATCCCTCGCCACTTCACTCTTTCTCCTCTGTCCTGTCAACATCAGCCTGCCCCCTCCTCCCTGGCTGCTGCCTCATCTCTCCCTCATCCTCATGTGACAGCAGCATCAGTGGGGATGCTCACACTCCCTGCAGAGCTTTCCAACCAGTGCTCCCCGCAGCACTGTGGCTCGGAAGGCGACCTGGTCTAGTGAGAGCCACCTCCTTGGGTGACAGCAGCTGACTTAAATCATAACACGTCTATTCTGTCTTTGTGTCCCACATGTAGACACAGGTCTGCTCTTACAGTGGAAAAAACCACAGAGCATCCATTACACCACACAAAGTGCTCTAAAAAGCACTGTTAGGGCAGCCTTAACATTTGAGCTATAAGGCTATTTCGCACCAACTACCACCAAAATAAGGCTGTTATGTCAGTGGGCAGCTTCACGAATCAAGAGTATGCATGCGTATGCACACCCTCCACCCCTCACCATGGCCACTTCACCTTGCCTAGAGCAGCAAAGGAGTCTTTCTTGTCTTCATGAAACCCAGGCAGCAACTGCTCTTTAAGCAATGACGGTTCAGTCAGAGCTGGCTCTGGGTTATATATAGCTGTATAACCTGGCTAGCCAGTCTCTCTTTCCACCCATGTGCAAGATAAGGAAAGCTTGTGAATCCTGCTACACCCCCTGTTGCAGAGGATGGCTGGGGTGTAGAAGAAAGGGTGGTGGTGAGAGCCTTGCTGTTGCTGGTAGGAACCAGACTGGCTCCCCTTTTGCTGGAGCCTGTCTGGCTGGTGGCAGGGCTGGGGAGTTCAGGCAAGCTTATATCCTCCGCTGCCGTAACCCAGAGAGATGCTGGCCACTGGCCTCAAATGAGGAGCTCGTCTTGATTCTTCCTACTTTCCTCCTCGTTCCTACTTTGGTAGCCCCAAGATATTTCCAGGTCAGCATCTACTATAAAACTTCTCTGTAAAACTGTTGAGGCAATAGAAACATGTAAGAATTACATCAGGACAGAATTTCACAGTGGTAAATATGGGATTCTGCTGTTTTCTCCTCTCATTTCACCATATACTGCCTGAAGTAATCCTCTGCTTTTTGGTCTCAAGTATGCATGTGGGCGCAATTCCTTTTTTACTCAAATAACCACATTCTGCATCTTGTGGGCACATGACCCTGCAGGATACAGCATGAATGAAAAGGATCTGAGAGAGAGCTTTGTCTTCTGTAATGGTCCCTAGCCTTCCCCATGACTGGGCAACAGCACTAAGGAGAGGGAAACCCTTGCTTTCTCTGTCAGCCTGGGCTGTACTGCCAGTGGCATGTTGTATCTATGGATCATGCTAGATGGTCCTGTAGACACCATGTAGCCTGTAATCAGCAGATCAGTAGCCTAAATGGTAAGAAAAATAATCATGAAAGCAGAAATGAAGGACTTTTTTGATCAGATCCTTTGCCATACCCTGACCTTGCACCCTTCCCTTGCAGCCAACATCCCTGTTTCTGTTTGAATTTTAAAATGATACAAACCTATCTATTTGTCATCAGCATTTTGAAATTTAAGTCTGGCACCACATGGAAAGGTGAAGAGCTGCCTTTTTTTAAATTATTATTGTGAAGAGAGCTGATATTATTTTAAGGACAGCCTCTGTTAGGGTTTTCTGATATCCTCTCAATAAGAGAGGTTGAGGAGGCAGTGACCTCCTTTCCCCAGATACCTGGAAGGCATAAAAAGAGCAAAACACATAGCAGGTGCAAAACTTTGGAGCAGATGGTTGTCTTTCATATTCTCAGAGCAAAAATTCTGGTTTTAATTGGTATTTTTTGTAGCTCCTTGCTCATCAGTACCAATATGGTTCATACTGGCACATCTTTGTAAGCCTCAAGCCCTTGTGGTGACCTTTTGCGCTTTCAGGAGGAGCAAGAAAATGTATCTTTTTCGTAACATTGAGGAAATGTGGAAAAAAAAACAGCTAGAGTTTTCATCCAGGATAGTGACCCCCCAGAATAGTGATAAGATACTATGTCTGTAACAGGGCTTGCTACCAAGTGATGCTCTCAATATCAATTACACGTTCCACCTTTGAAGAGTGGTTCATGTGACAGCTGGAACCAAGAGCTTTAGGCCACCTTCCTGAGTTCAGCATTCGAGGATACAGCGGAGGAAGAAGGATCAGTGGGGCACCTTTCCCAAAAGGCACACGCACAGCAAGGTGAATTTTGGAAGGCTGGCTCAAATCAAGCGACACTCCGTGTTTTGCATTCCTCTCGGAGATCGTGATCTCCTGCCACTATGCGAGACTCCCTTTGAAGCGATCCTACCCTGGGCCCTGAAAGCATCTATCGCCTTGCTCTCTCCTTGCTCTGCCACCACCCTGGGCCAGACTTGTGGGCAGCAGCAAGTAAAGCAGCGCTCCGCACACCTCAAGCCCGGGCTCCCCAGCTAGGGAAGAATGCGGGCTGCTGCGCCGGCTGAAAGGCTTGGGAAAGTGCAGCCCTGCTGTTTCATGTCAACATCCCTCCCCCTCCGCCTTTCCCAAGGTCTCCGGCAGAAAATCCTTTTTTGTTCTTATCAGTTCAAACAAGAACAATGAATTCCTCAAGCCCGCAAGAATGTGACAAGGTGCCAACAAAGCCAACCAGGAAGGTGATGTATGGTCTATAGGCTGCAGCTCAAATAAATCACTTCACAAACCAGTGCTGCAAGGAGGGAATTCAAACAGCTTAGAGCCTCTATTTCTAGTCCTTCCCTTCAGATTTTCACCTGCCAAGTATCCCGAATAAAAGCAGTATGTGTGATGCTAAAACGCTGCATGCCCTTTGCTTTTGTTACCAGGAATAACTGTGCAGCATCTAATTAAACCGATATTACAGCGGTGTGTCTGCACAGCCTTGGTGAAGGCAGAGTTGCAGTTTCCATTATAAACCCCTATATTCCAGAGTTTACAACTGGCTGTAAAACTGGCTCACTGAGCAGAACTTGGCGCACACAGCTGTCAGCCAGGGAGTAAATGATTTTTACCATATTTCAAAAATAATTGGTTTGGCTCTTCTAAAATCATACTAATGTTTTTTTAAAAAAATGAGGTTACCACGTCTGGATGCTTTTTAGCATATATCTTCCATTTCTACAAAGAAACACTGATCTCCTAGTCAGCTAGTCTGATTGGGAAAATAAAAGAATAATGACCAACATATTCAGTCACAAAAAGGCAGCTTAGCAGGTACGTATTCTGTGCGTGCAAGGATTCAGATGTCTCGCTCTTTGCTTGGACAGTATGCCTTCTAGACAGAATTCACATGATGCTTGACACTGAAGAAATGAGAAGAATTGTTTCATGCGAAATTACACGCACAATGGTGAAAATTCACAGTCCAGACAGAATGGCAAGCAGGTGTCTAAAATGCTCAGCCCACACATGGGCTCTTTACCAGCCAGCGATTGAAACAAAGCATGCCTAGCCTTGCCGTAAGTTAGGGGCTCCTCAATTTGGTTTTGCCCGTGCATCCCCACCAGCGCAGCCGCAGTGCCCAGCCCTGTGCAGGCACAGCGCACATGGGTAGCCCTCTGGAAGAGCCCATATGCTATTACTGGTACGTATAGCACAGCTCTGGCCCTAGGGAGCAAACTTTCTGGAACAACCACCCATGACTCACCATCAAACTTTCTCATGTATTTCTAACATCACCACACCGAACCAGTCATTTGAAAAATAACAGGTGTTTAAAAAGGTTTACACTGTGGACCCTTATCTTGGCCAGAGACCTGCATGGACTTCATCGGGCCAGCTCTGTGTGGAGCAAGCTCAGAATGGCTGCAGAGGGGGAATTCGCCTGCCGGAGCCAAGGCCCCCCACGGGGCATAGCCCTGCACCGCTGTTCTCACCCCAGGCAGGGGGCTGTAGGAAATAATGGCTCACAGCTTGCCAGTGTGGATTTGTCACACCTCCCCAACCCTGTCCCTTAGCACTAACCTACAGTAGTATGAAAAACTTTGTTGGTGCTACACCTGGGGTAGCACCCAGCTCTCTCTCTGCCACTCTTCAACATAACCCCGATACAGTGCTTCGTTGGTGCAGAGAACGTCTTCACCACGGATGGATTTTTCCTATTTTACATCACCTCAGCTCAGGAGACGCACTACTTGGCAGACACTCCAGCTCCTGCTCCATCATCTACCTCATCTACATCCTGCCCCACCAGTATACATACCATTGGGATGCCAGTTGCAACAGCTACACTAAATCCGTGCATCCCTGTCTTGCCTATGTATCCTCAGCACCACTATATCTCCTGCTACTAGCCTCTGGCAACCAGGCTTTGCTGGATTTGCCGGGTCTAAGTTGGCCGTGTTTGCCATCTAGTGAATAAGAAACACAGTAAAGAGGAAGAAGTAACATACCTGCCAGATGGAGCATGGTGCTTTTCAGATCAACTTTTACTGCTTGTGTTAACGACTGATACTGCACCAGCAAATGTGCTGCAGAGTACTGCAAAAAGCTATGACATCTCTGTAATGAGAAATCTTAGTATGGCTCTGGATTACTACATTTTTCCTAATGAATGGGGAGAGACAGAGTTGGCGTTGTGTGAGGCTCCAGCCTACTGGCCACCTCTTAAAATGGCTTCAGTTGAAGCAGGACTTGATCCTCCATCTTTAATAGACAGACTTGCACATCTTTGAAGAAGCAGTTTTTAACTACGCACAGATATGTTTCCAAAAAAAAAAAAAAATCCCTGCCCTAAATACATATTTTATACAACATACCGAAGCATTCAAGTAAGTAATTCATATGCTGGGTTGAAATGGCTTATTTGGAACTGCTGCAGTCTGCTGAGCATGTCGTATGGGTCAGGAAAAAGTCCTCCTCAGAGATTCCTATGTAAAACTTCTTCTAGCAGAATGGGGAAGGTTCCGTTCTCATGTTTACCTTGCCACTTGTACTGACCGGAGGAGTACTTGCGGGCATGGATCTAAGCCTGGAAATACTCCTGGATATGAGTACCCCTGGATTATGCCAGTCAAAATCATCATTCCAGAAATGCAGCATTCCTGATGGGTGAGGTGTGGCAACAACAGGGGTGAGACGTGGCACAGAGCCCAAGCTCGTTCCCTGAGACATCGTGATCGGGCTGAGCTCTGTGCCACTTTGGTGGGACTGGGGAAGAGGCAGGGAACGGAAGGAAGAGAGGACAGCTGGGCTGCTGGGGCCAGCACGGTAGGTTACGGAAGCAGCAGTCCAGGCTGGGTGCGGACGGGATGCTGAAGAGGAGAAAGGGCAGCAATGAAGGCTGGTAGAAGAGCAGATGGGAGGTACTACCTCGAAAGACTGGTGCATTAAGTTCCATGACGTGTCCTGTGACACTTGGTGAGTTTCTTAAACTCTCAGATGCTGGAGCCAAATGCATATATAAAAATATTAAAACACATCACCATTAAACTATTTTTAAAGGAAAAGCTCAAAATCCTGAAGGCAAATATAAAAGCAGCTTCTCTTTTAAGTCTCTCATGATTGTCAGCCAATCCCATGAAGCCCGGTGTATACATTCTCTTATAGAAAAACTTCTGTACAGCTACAGAAATTACATACAGAAGGCACCGAGACGCTTTTCAAAATCATGTATATAGTTTTTATATGAGAGAGCTTTTGATGTTTTAAGAGAAATGATAACTAAGGGGCAAAGAAGAGGGACACCAAGGAACAGAAACTATTTTTACCTTATCACTATACATTTACATTTTACATTGCTTATAAAGTGTTGACTATTTCCATCTGCTCTACAGTTTGCTGGCCTAGCTAAGTAGAAATTACAAAAATATAAAGCACTTTCAAATAAAATATGTAATTTTATCATACTCTTAATTCACTTTTGCCTTTTAATTGTAATTCAGACTGTACTAAATTATTAATCTACACAACATAAAGATAAAAAAGACTAAAAAAAAAATTGAAGTTAGCTCCATTTTTCTATTAAATCAGCTTTTATATCAAGCTTTAAGAATACCAAGGGAATTTTAGCTAACAGAGACAGTATGTTAATCCACTTCACCTCAACGGCACAAGGTCTCAGCACATATTACAAGCAGAAAGGCTCTTTAGCATCCTCTTATTCTCACCTCATAAAACAAACAAGTGAACATGCAGTTTGGCACAAAACTCCCAGCTCAAGAAAGGCCCCAAATGACACTAAAGCAGATGTCACAGGCTGGGGATGAATTGTAGTAAATAGTCTCCCATCACGAGCACTATCTCTTGTGCCTAAACCAGGTATATTCTGCTGTAACATCTTACTCAAATAAATACATATTTGCATAGCAAATGAACGCACATTTTTAATATAAACAAATGATGCAGTATGATTAATTATCAATTTACACCTCTGAAATAGTGTCAAAAAGGAGTCAACTGACCACCTAAAAAAATTACAGCTCAGAAGTAATATTTAACAAAATCTTGCATGCAGTTTATCATGTACTAATTTTGTGATGTCTGTTAAAGGAGAAACTCATTTTCCATGTGACCTAAATAAGCACTTTCATCTGGGGGGAAGAGGGATAAATGACCTAATCCTGCTCGTTGCCAATTTGAATTCACCATGCTCTCAGAAGGACTCCACTGACAACTGACAGTACTCGGCACCTGGAGCTCGGAGACCTCACAAAGTTTCCGAACGGTTGAAGCAGGGCTGCAAAGGTCTCTCATAATGAAAACGAGTGACTAGTAATATGGTATGCTCTATCCTCTGCTGTTAATTACAGTAATGCCTCGTTTAGTTGGTTATTAGTATCATGTTGTTAGTAAAATCCCTGTGTTGTTATTCAGATCTCAGACACTATCTTTTCTCCTCTACCTCCTTCCTAAAAAGATGAGAATGGGCATTCCAGTTAGACTATCAAGGCTAGTATCCTTTCTGAAATGGTTGCCAGTGATGAACACTTAGGGAAGAGCGTATAAGTAAGACAAGCACATAGTGATACTTCCCATAATGCTGCCTCAGTTTTCAATGATTTATGGCTCTGGGACCTCCTGAACCTAAGCTTTGGTACTGAATAGCCTAGATAAAAATCACATTCTTTGAATCTGTCCAATTAATCTTTGAATTCACATAAAAACTTTCAGTTTCTGCAACACCCTGTAATAAGGGCTTTCAATACGCTTTGTGTGAAAAAGCATCTTCTTTTGTTTCCTTCAGACCTACCAGCTACTAGTTTCATTAAAAGACTCCCAGTTCTGTTATCAGTGAACATTTCCCCTTCTGTGTGTCACGACTGAGTTTTGAGACCCCGTGAACACATTCTACCCAGAGTGACCTTCCCTCCTGGCCGAAGAGCTCTGCTCTGTTTTGATTTGTCACCTGAAATTCATTCTACTCCTTTAATTATCCATTTTACTCTCCTGTGTGTCTTTTCCAGCCCTACTCCCCTTTTAATTCCTCACACCCTCCACACTCTCATTTTTGGCTAGCAGAGGAGAGCCTCCAGGATGGCTGAGGAATGCTCAGTGGAGTCTGGAGGAGGCCTGAAGTTTCCTTTGGCTGTGTCTAGACTGAGTGGCGGCTGAACGCTGTGGTGTGCCAATTGTCCAGATCAGAGATGTGGCTTGAGCACGCCATGGCTCCCTTCTGGCCTGTGCATTCTGGTTTCCTTTGCACAGAGAAAAGTGTGTGTGTTTTGGGGGAGGGAAGAGCCGGAGGCTGGTTCACTCCTGGGTCTTGCCTGGACACGGATTTGGAACATGGCTGGGGTGCACATCTGGAGTTAGGAGCTCACAAACACTCTCAAGTCTACCAATTTATATGTAACCTTTTTATTCTCATAAAACTGCTATTGACTGGCCTAGCTGCTTGGGTAAGTAACAATTCCTGCTGCTCTGAGGGTCAAGCAGCACATGCAAAGTCACCCTGACTTTGTCCTTTACAACCCGATGTAGAGTGGCGACGCTTTCCTGATGATTGCATGAACTCAGGCATCCTAAAAATCCTGCATGCCCTTTCAGCACACAGCTCTAGGAGGAAGACTGTTGCTATCTCAACTTTCCAGTGTCAGTCACATAACTTTACCCCAAAGACAGGGGATGAACTATATGGCAGTGGCTTGAAACATGGTGTCAGCTCATCCCTTTTGTCCCTTTCCTCCTCTGGCTTGTTGATTGCAAGCCTTTCCTGTGACCGTACAGAACATAGCACATTTTGGAAACACCTGCACTGGAATCGCTGCACACCAAGGCTCTGTCCTCTCCTGGAAAACATCAGCTCAGCTGCAATCTTTCCTCAGGACCTCTGGCTTCCCCAAAGGTTCATTCTGCAGAAGGCAGAGGAGATATGGTAAAACTGGGGACAGTCATGCAGGTTTCACCTTGTTCTCTTTATCGATCTACAGAGATTAACCAGAAACAAAAGTATAGCCTGTGGCTGTTTCACCAAGTTACCAGTGTTTCCAAGACTCATGCTAAGCATGCAAAGTGCGTTTTCTCGAGGATTTATTTTTGTTTACAGTTTGATTGCTTTTTAAACTAAGCTTCTTAAATTCCCATTAAGGAATCACGCACTGCATATGCAGGCCCAGCTAAATTAATTTTGCAGCAACCCGCCTTCGCCCTGAGCTGCTCTAAACTGCTCCTGACAACATTCCAGTTGTTTTGGGAAACCCAAGATCTGTCAAATGGTAACATGGTCTTCCTGCTGTTAAACTGTCCCCTTCAGCCAAGGAGACAGGAGCTCAAAGGATCTGGTTTCTCTTCTGATAGCTTCAGTAACTGGGCCTAAATTGGAATTGGAGTGGAATTTCGTGGTGAAAACAGAAACACTGTCATCACATTGCCTCTGCATAGAGCCCTGGATAGATCTGCACATGCAGTAGATTTTTATGTCCATTTTAACACCTGCTGTTCTCCAGAGAGTTAAAAAAATGGGGAAATTAAACCACCATCGAGCTACATTAACATAAGAGAGGCAGGCACTGCATTATATAGCAATGCTTTCATGGCTTGAATTAACCCGACCATAAACATATTTTTAAAAATGCGTAACTGGTCCCCCATCTTTGACTGGAACCTCCGTAAAATATTATATAAATCTACTTTAACGTGCACAATTTCACAAATCACTGTTTACAGGTTTCGTGTCTATGGTACAGTAGTTGATGGAGGAGGAACAACCCTGTAGGGAACAGGACTGGTAGATCTCGATGCTGTTCCTGGTTATGCTAAAGACTTTCTATACTTCTCTGAGCAAGACAATGACCCTAATTTTTGCTAAAATTAATCTAAAAGGGGATATTACTGCCTTGTATTATTCCAGCTTAGGTCATAAACCTTTATGGGAGTGCTCAGACATTGCTGCAATAAGCAAAGACTACATTTTCAAATGTTATAGGGGCTAAAGAGTCTCTACTGGTTCAATAGATTAGAAAACAAATCTCTAATTCATGCAATCTTACACTGACATAAACCAGAGAAAAAGGCAAAAACCCCTTCTCATAAGGTGGAGACAGTAACTGTGCAGTACTGCAGAACATGCTCTAACCCAACACTTCCCTACCGTCCCTGCCACCAGCAGGACTCACCGCGTGCAAGGGAAAGCTGCTGCTGCCCTTGCTGCAAGCCCCGGAGGAGTGCTGCAACAGAGGTACCTCTGCTACCCCATCCCCTTGGGAACCTGCTTCCTTGCCTGGCAGCCCAGCAGAGTGGCACAGTTCACCTCCCAGCACCCACTGAGGGCATTCGGGTCTGAATCATGTGATTTAAATTTTGTGCATTGTGTTTGTGCAAAACCATCTGTGGAATAAGTCAGCTGACTCAATATACTTCTACCACAGGTATATCTGACTTGTTGTTTTGAAAGGGTGCTTTTAATTCATATATTTGTCTTTTTTTTGTTGTTTTTTTTTTTTGAGGAGGGAGAAGAGCAGTGCGGTAAGGGCATTATTTTCTTGCTCTGCCTGTATTCATTACCTGATGATATTGGGGTGAATTTCAGTGAATCCAAATGTAACCTCTACCACAATACTAGCTGAAATTCAGCATGTTCACAACTCTTTCTATCTGACTAATAAATATACTTCTTCATGCATCACTAACCCTGAAGATTTGGAAATGTTTGGGTATTAACATGAAATAGAATAGAACTTATTTGGAACATGATAAGGGTTATTCTCTCTCTCAGACATATATATATAGGTATATGTATGTACAATAATGGAAATGGAGACCTAGATATGCTGCTATGGAACTGAAGTGCTGTTACAGGACAAATTGTCCTATATCCATATTCATTAAAAATGCTAATATTTCTACTCAGTGTTCAGAAAAGTTCTCCTATAGAATACTACCATATACTGGCATATCTCAAGCAGGCAAAGAACTGACAAGAAAGCACACAGAAACAACTGCAGTTTCTCTACATACAAAAGAAATTATTATCTTGATTTGTGTCATGTACAAAGATGTTAATTAAAGTTGGAGAGACACTTCCAGTCCAGGGGTCCCAGATACTTCACATCCATCAAAATACATACTCCTAATTGTAGAATATGTTGGAACTGCTATTTCAGCTGAAATTTCTTATTATTGAAATAGAAACTATAATATAGAAGCATACTGAACTAGAAATTAAGACCTTAAGAGCACTTGCAGTGAGTCAGAAAAAAAAATCTATTTCTAGAGTACTGCCAGATCAGACAGTGGCTAATAATGGATGCTGAGAAAAAAATATATGTGGCAAATATGGAATGGCACTTCCTGCATTTTTGAAGTGGAAGATGGCATTAAGTCCGCTGAGTTTAAAATATCTTCTGTATAAGCATCTTCTCATTACCTTGAACACAGCAACACAAAGTTTCTCCTGCCATTACATTGCCAAACCATTCAGTACAATGAGTTCCTTCTTCAACTACTCATAATCCACTTTAGTATTAACTACCTAAATAATTTTTTATCATCACCAAATCATAACTTTACTCGATTATAGTTTCAGAATCGTGAATTTTGAGCCACATAGGTCCCAGCACAATTCATGTTGGAAGTTTACTGATATCTCCCCTCCATTGTCAAAGTAGCCCAGCAGAGGACCTTCTCTCTCGTTCCCTGACAGCTTAATTCCTTTAAAAGCACTCAATGAATAACGTGACCAGACACATCGCATTGACTGAACCAACCCTAGCCACACACTTAACAGTTTTCAGAGAATTCCAACAAGTTTGTGATACACAATTCCTTTCTAAAAAAGCTTATTGCTTTTCTTATTTTTTTTACGCATTTTTCCTATCAATATTATAATTACCCAAGTGTCTACAATTTTATTCTATTTCATGGCTTATATCTATTTGCCTGGTGTGGTGATCAGACCTACTAGCCTGTAGTTCCAGGAGCTCTCTTGGTGTCAGAATGGCTGCTGTCTTCTTCTCTGGGGCTGAAGCACCTAGTCTATGCCCTACAGCTAGGGCTTTGCTGTAGGACATTTGGAAATTTCATATTTCACTTTGATCTGTTCTTCTTCGGAGAACAGTATTTGGTCCTGACAATTTGTCACTACTAATTTATTGATCTGTTTGAAAACTTCAACTGCATTTCAACATTAGACCCCTCCCCAAAATTGTTCCCTGTAAAGAAAGGTTCTGGCATGGAAATCTTCTTAAATTCTTCTAAGGTGCCTAGAATCCATATGTCTCTACTCCTGTGGCCTTGCCTTATTTGAGCTCTCCTTTTACTTGTTCAAGATTCATTGCCTCTACAGACTCTTCAATGACCTCCTGTTTCCGGCATGTTTGAAAGTGTTTTTATTAGTATTTCCAAGCCTTTAACAGGCTGTTCCTCAGCACCTTTTTAGGCCTGCTTCATCAATGCTTCCCATTTAACATGCTTCCCATTTAACATAAACATATTTTCCTTTCTCCTTCATTTGGACATGACTTCTACTTTTTGAAGACTATTTATTTAAAATTGTCCTCTCTACTCATCTCCTTAAAAATGGCAGCCTTTTCGTAATCCTTCTAAAGTATTTTTGATAGCTGGTATATACATACTTTGAACACTTCTGTAAGCAGTCTTCCTCCTGAGCGAAAGTCACTTCACTCTGTTGACTCTTCCTTTTAATTCCCTTTTAACCTCAGTGTTATGTTGTTCCTCCTTATGAACTCAGATATGACTGTGGAGAAATTACAGTTAAGTAGAAGAACAAGGATGATTCAGCAGGTCATCTTTGCCCAGTATGACTATGACTGTATGGATTTATATATGCTATTTTTATATAGGATAATTCGAGATTCCTTTTCCCAAGGACCAGTAAAACGTTCTTTGCTCTGGAATTGTGCATTCATGTACAGACCCAATGACGAGTGACTGAGTATCGTTGGGCTTTAAACACCGGTCAATTAGCTTACATCAAATGAGTCTGTGGCATCAGCTTCAGGTCTTCACGAATATTACTCCTTGGTTCAAATATACGTTTTTGAGGATTTCAGAGAAAAGACTCTGGAGCCTGTATTTAAATCTACCCTTCAACAGCTTTAGGCAAACTGGTGGAGCAGTGTGGGCCAACCTGCAACTCTTCCGTCTATGATAAAATTTTTATTTGCATGCATAATACTATTTCAGAGGCCATTTATCCAGCACCTTTAATTAATACCTTTAGTTTCATTAAGATATTTATATTCTACACATGTATTGCTTTTGTCAATACTGTTAATCACTGCTTTAGGTCATTGTTTTTCCACATTAATCAAATATTTGTATCATCATTCACCTAACAAAGACTGTGGCAATAACCATTTTGTGAGAAAACTAATTTAGAGGCGCTGGGTTTTTTGCTGTTATTGAAAGGGCTTGACCTCATTAATTCTTTGGTTGGAATTTTGCTTCCAGAAATACCTGTGAGGATTATTTCACAGGTTCATTTTCTAGTTCTTAGATGTTTAATTGCCTAATTTGTAGATGTGATCAGGTAGTTAGTGTTCTAAGCACCATAAATGGCAACCACAATTATTTCCTGAAGCAAATTTGCAGGCAAAAAAAGGCCACTTTTCAAAAACAGACTAGAAATGTGTTTTTAATTGTAGAGAAAAGCATCCCCAGCAGCACTAAAATACAGCTAGAGGTGTCATGCCCAAAGTGGCAAAGGCTAGGTTCATAATTGTTAGGTATTGGCTATGTTTAGTGAAGCTTTAAATGTTACGTGGTGACAAGTACTACTTTATGCTTGTCCTTTTCAAACCTTTTCTTAACTATTATGGACTGATTATCAAACCTAAAAAAACAGTTGGGCAAATGCACCTAAGATCTGTTTGCCTATTTGTACATCACTGCACATGATGCAGTCTCTTGCATGTATACCTGTGTAATAAAAGTGAAGCCTCCCCTTCTAACTACACGAGGTATGAAGACAATGAGTCTGGTACAAATGCTACTCTGAGTTACTCCCTTTCAACTTCTGGCAATTTCAATAGCATCACAGGCTCTGGTCTATCATCCTCAGGTCTTTATCTTCTGTAGATTAAAAGAATAAAAGGCAAACAGCATGCCAGACAGACATATATAGTGATATATATCAGATACATAGTCATATACAGACATATATAGTCAGGTATTGTCATCCTTCTACAGGATATTTGGGCTGTACACAGCATAATGCCTTGCACTGACATCAAGACTCCTTAAAAATATGAGTTTGGGTTACGGGAGCTGATTAGTGACCCTGCTAGCAGCACCTACTACAACCCTGGTAGACCTCAGGGTTGCTGCTCTTCAGTTTTCTGATGATTTATTCCAGCTTATAAAAAATATTTTTAAATAGTGAGTGCAGCACGCTGGAATCCTCAATTAGTGTAAAATCTAATAACTCAGTGGAGCTATTGCAGCTTGCTGCAGCTAAGAAATCTTGTACAAACCCTTCTCTAACTCTACTCACAACCTGGCTTCTGCCCCTAGAGCTTAGCACCCTTGCATAAGAGAAGTTCACAGTAACAGAGACCCCTAGATTCTCCAAAAACATTAGACTGTGTCTGTAAAATCTTTCCACGGGAATAAAAATCCACAAGAGATAAAAGGCATTTTGCCTGTTTTTGCCTTGGATAGTAATGAAGGAAAATTACAAAATCAACACTTCTGAGTACAGAGGCAAAGCCTTCTCTAACTCCCACTTCTTTAACTGAAAGTCCCATCTGTGGAATGCTGGAACTGGGAAACTGAAAATCTGACTCAATGTAAAGCACTTAATTGTCATTAGATGTAAAAGTGAAAGGTATCTCAACTATACTTCCTGTCCTGGAACTTTAAATGGAACATATGGCACAAGTGGGTGGAGAGCCTGGATGTGAAAATACAGATACAGTTCTCTTTCCAGAAAGACTGTGAAGAGTAACTTACTGATCAAATGAAGTTGGAAACTCGCAGCACACCAGATATGGTCAAGGAATGTCAGAGTTTTAGCAACTGCTGATTAGTTACAGAGACCTGAACTTGCTTACAGTTGTTGGTTATCTGGTACCCATTAGGGTTAAACCCGTTATAGAGAATCAACCCATCTCTACTGAAAGGGAAGGAAACAAGGAGAAACTGGAAAATAGTATCTGGACTCAGTGGTAGCTGCCTTGCTAGCTGGTATTATTAAGGGACAGAAGTATGTTGCGGCACTGAGTACCTAAGATAGGAATGCTATCTAAATACTCCTAGAGTGATACTAGTGCACGGAGTTTGCTGGGTGACGATGCCTGAACCAGTTCTGTGTTATTTCCTTTTCCCCTTAACCATGGACACTAATAGCAGAAATATTCTGTCTCATTGCTCTTTTATATAAGAGTTCTCCTCCTACACCAACATTTTAGTCAGAGGGCAGGTCAGTGGGCAAAACACGCTCATGACTGTTTCCTTTGCTTCAGGAGCACTTGCCAAATTGTAATGGCAAAAGTTTTGCATTTGCCTTTCGGGCTGAGTGGTCTGGAGACTCTGGAAACAAGCCAACACAGAGTGGGACAGTTCTGCTGACCACATTGAGCTCCCGATCAGCCTGTGAGCATTATCTTCAGGACTGCTCAGTACAGCTTCCCAAATGAATAACATCTTAATCAGCGGATAGCTTCACTGACTCTCCATTTAAATATGCAAGTAT